>CAUDMG010003307.1:5000-7500 GCA_958450375.1 Homarus gammarus | reverse complement strand
GACAGAGATAGAGATAGAGACAGAGATAGAGATAGAGACAGCGATAGAGATAGAGAGATTGGAACCCTCTATGATGGGTCAGAGTTATGTGCAAGGAGGAAGGGTTGCATTTGAGCCGTGTCCGACCCGGAAGTTGCAAGAGGTAAGTCAACAGTGCAACATTTAGTGATGTAGAGGACCTGTGTTGACTTATACTGAGAGAGAGAGAGAGAGAGAGAGAGAGAGAGAGAGAGAGAGAGAGAGAGAGAGAGAGTAAAATGAAATAATACAAGTGATAATAATAATAATAATAATAATAATAATAATAATAAGAAGAAGAAGAAGAAGAAGAAGAAAAAATATCAATAATAATAATACTAATACTACTACTACTACTACTACTACTACTACTAATAATAATAATAACAGTATACCCAGATGTATATTAACTACAAGATCAGGTCTACACTCTACCTCATATTATGTAGAGGAAGAACATGTAAAAACAGTCATTATAATGTGCTTGTTTGAGGGCGGATCCAGGAGGGTCCTGAGGGGTCCTCACCCCTCCTTTTCATCAGAAAATTCCAATGCTTTTCTTTTAATGCATTATTGTACTCAGGCGTTTTTGTATATTAAAAAGAATTTACTATTGACCTCAGAATATCTCCTTAAAAAAATAAATTAATAAAAAACAGATGGGTGAGCTCGCTGTGCTCGCCATGCTCCCTCACCCACACCTTCTTGGACCCCCCTATTGGTATACCTGGATCCGCCCCTGTTGTTTTGTTCACTCTAGTGTTGTTGGTAGTGGTGGTAGGTGATGATGATGGTAGTTATAATAGTAGGTAATGATGGTAGGTGGGTGGGTGGAAGTGGGTGGTAGTGGTAATAGTGGTAGGTGGTAGTGGTGATGCTGGTAGGTTGTGATAGTGGTAAGTGGTGGTGGTGGTGTTGATAGTGGTAACGAGAAGGGCCAAGCCAGGCGTGTGAGGTCAGAGTTCAGATTTATGGCTTGAGAGCACCTTGTATGTCCCCCTCCTCCTCCTCCTCCTCCTCCTCCTCTCCTTCTTCTTCCTCCTCCTCCCCTTCCTCGCCTTTCCTCCTCCTCCCCTTCCTCTCCGTTCCTCCTCTCCCCCTTCCTCTCCTTTCCTCCTCCTCCCCTTCCTCTCCTTTCCTCCTCCTCCCCTTCCTCTCCTTTCCTCCTCCTCCCCTTCCTCTCCTTTCCTCCTCCTCCCCTTCCTCTCCTCTCCTCCTCCTCTTCTTCCTCTCCTTTCCTCCACCTCTTCCTTTCTTCTTCTCCACCTCCTCCTTCTCATCTTCTCCATCCCATCTCTCCTCTTAGCTGGTGGGATTATATTTAGTGGGGTCTTTCCTGCTCCTTCTTATCCCTCCCATCCCACACCCTTCCCATCACCATCCCACAATCCTCCCATCACCCCCCATCCCACACCTCTATCCTACACCCCTCACACCTCTATCCCACACCTCTCACACCCCTCCCATCACCCCCCATCCCACACATCCATCCCACACCCCTCACACCCCTCCCATCACCATCCCACACCCCTCACACCCCTCCCATCACCATCCCACACCCCTCACACCCCTCCCATCACCATCCCACACCTCTCACACCCCTCCCATCACCATCCCACACCCCTCACACCCCTCCCATCACCATCCCACACCCCTCACACCCCTCCCATCACCATCCCACACCCCTCACACCCCTCCCATCACCATCCCACACCCCTCCCATCACCATCCCACACCTCTCACACCCCTCCCATCACCATCCCACACCCCTCCCATCACCATCCCACACCCCTCACACCCCTCCCATCACCATCCCACACCCCTCACACCCCTCCCATCACCATCCCACACCCCTCACACCCCTCCCATCACCATCCCACACCTGTCAACTTCACCTTGGATGACTAACAAAATTATTCTGTGTAATTTTAGTCCAACAAATTTCTCGTGTAAACTTTGAGAGGCGGGACCATAACTCTAAGTTTTGTGAACCGAATGTTACAGCTGATGTTCTCTCTCTTTCTCTCTCTATCTGGTTATCTCTCTCTCTCTCTCTCTCTTTTTATCTATCTCTCTCTACATGGTTATCTGTCCATCTCACGTTATCTCCATCTCTCTCTCTCTCTCTCTCTCTCTCTCTCTCCTATAAATCTTAGGTTAATAATTCTTGTGTCTCTCCAGTTAGGTCAAAAATTTATCGTAGAAATTTTTGAGAATCTCCCAGCCATTGTCTCTAAAGTGAGTCAGTTCTGAAGTTAAGAGAGAGAACTACCTAGAGTGTCTCTCAGAGTGTCTCTCAGAGTGTCTCCATTAGTGTCTCTGTTGTCTGTGACGTCACCCGGGGGTCATATAAACAGGGCTTATCCAGGTCACTGTCACGCCCGTACTGATTGTTTCCAACCTGAATTACCCAAGGGCACTGTGCCAAGGAGGGCCATAGTGCCAGGGAGGGCCATAGTGCCAGGGAGGGCCATAGTGTCAG
>CAUDMG010003305.1:0-84167 GCA_958450375.1 Homarus gammarus | reverse complement strand
GGGGCGTGAGTGGTAGGTCGAAAGGTCCCACACCTACCCCCCCCCCCCCTGATGCAACCAAGTTTACTTGTTCTTACTGTAAAAACCCAGGCCATACCACCCAGACTTGTAAACACCCAAAGTGTCGAATTGCTAAAAGTAGTTCCCTGGATCCCAAATCCAAACCAATAGCAACCACCAATGTGGAAAGGCCCCATCAGGATCTCTTCTCTTCATTCACCTATGAGGGAAAAATTTCAACCATAGAAGGGTCTCGTTCTTTCCCTATTCGTATACTACGTGATACGGGCGCAGCACAATCTATCCTCCTGTTTAACGTCATTCCTGATATATCTACCGCATTTACTAATGAGAGTGTTCTAATTTCAGATCTCTCATCCCATTCTTCCTATCTCTTAGCTAAAGTGCACCTCCAATGTCCCTTGATTACTGGGGAAGTACAAATAGCCATTAGGAAAGATACAATGCCTGTGAGCCGCATTCATTTAATATTGGGTAATGACTTGGTAGGAGATCTATTGGTTCCCAACATAAAGACAGTCGACTCTCACTTACCTGTCAACTCCACCACTGACCTTGAAGAAAGTATTCCTCACCTTTTCCCATCTTGTGCTGTCACCCGGTCACAGAGTGTGCGAAATGGGCCCTCTTCATCTAAAACCACCTCCAATATCTTCCTACCCACAGAAGATCTGTACAATAAGACCATTAGTAAGGATGAGCTCATTAAAGCCCAACAATCTGATCCATCTTTGAATAAACTTCGTCACGCAGCAGTTGAGGGTAAAGATTTTAACACCCTTCCGTGTTTTTATTATCAGGAAGGGGTTTTGATGAGGGCCTATAGGCCCCCTGAGCTTGCCCATCTAGACACGTGGTCTGAAATACATCAAGTGGTAATTCCCTCCTCAGTCAGACCAGCATTAATTGCCCTTGCCCATGATGGTATTTCAGGACATTTGGGAATCCTGAAAACATATAAAAAGCTCCTCCAACACTATTACTGGCCTGGACTTAGGAAGGATGTGTCAAAGTACCTAAAATCTTGTCATATTTGTCAAATGGTAGGAAAACCAAATGAAAGTATACCAGCAGCTCTCATTATGCCCATCCCAGTATTTTCTACACCATTTGAAAAGATTGTTGTGGATTGTGTGGGCCCATTACCAAAGACTAAGAAGGGAAATCAATTCATGCTCACAGTTATGGATACCAGTACACGTTATCCTGAGGCTTTTCCCCTTAAAAGCATCACTTCAAAAAATGTAATCAAACCTCTTTTGCACCTTTTCACTTCAGTGGGCATTCCTAAAGAGATCCAATCCGATCAGGGCACCAATTTTACGAGCAATCTTTTCAAACAGGTGATGAAAGACCTCAGTGTGGACCATTGTACATCTTCGGCTTACCACCCACAATCCCAAGGTTGCTTGGAACGGTTCCATCAAAACTTTCAAATCAATGCTAATAAACTATCTCCCCTCAACTATATAGTCCATAATCCTGATCGTAGAAAAGATTCACAACTTGTTCACATTAATCTCATGAAACTATACCATTCCAGGCAGTCAGAGGACGACATCACAGAGGCTATAAGCTGCATGCATATTATGTATGCTGGATTATATATCATGTATGTATATTATGTATGTGCTCCATTTATGTATTTATTTATTCAGCCTAGCTAGCAGCGTGTGGCAATGTTATTACCATATCCCACATGCTTAATTAATGTGCCTGGCGACGTATGGAAGCTGCTAATGTATCACTTGCCATACGTCGTCTATAGCAGTTGACAAGGAGCCTAGCCAAGGGAGAGTGCTGCTTCCCTCTGTGTACATACTCTTATCCAGTAAACCGAACCTACAATACTATACAGGTGTTTGTGTTCTCTCCTGTATATAGAACTTATTATTCAGAACCAAACATGGCGCAGTGATCCGATCTTACTGGATAATTACGAGTGATAGTGCAAAGTTTGTGGGGAAGCCGGCTATGGACTCTATGGACTCTCGCTTGGGTCAACTCCCGCGCGTCACCTCTCCTCGAAGAATTTAGCAACTTTGAGCAGTGTCAGTGATTTTCTGTGAAGTGTTTAGTGCATTGTGTGTTCGTGCCATTCATGTGTGACCTTGTTCTAAAGGATTCCCAAGGTATACGGCACGTTCTGGGCATTTGAAAGGAGTAGAGTTCAGTGCACCCGTCTCTGACCGCGTTCTGAGGGTAACTGGACTGACTGGGAGTCGCCGCGCCTCTCCCTCCACCCCCTCACAGCGCCGCCTCCACCCCCCCTCACAGCTGGGGCGAGACGCTTTGCCCGCCCGGGACACACACTCACTCACACACATACATGTACTAACACTCGCTGACCGCGTGGCTTCCTTATATATATTTTATATATATAATCTACTTATCTGTGTATTTAATTAATTTTTTGTCTGAAATCTTGTTGATACGACGGGCTGACCGGTCAACACTGATTTAAGACATAGTACACAGATGAAGTAGTTATGTCTCACGCCTTACGTAGCCATGGACCCAGCGCCTGGATGAGTCAGACGGGTGATAGCCCCGCAGAGATGGATGACCAGGCCGGCCACGACGCTCCAGCCCCCACATCGCGCAGTCCCTCACCTCAATATTCAGCGTTGTCTCCAGAGATAATTGCTTTACTGAAGTTTATGAGAGATGAGAAACGCGAGGATGAAGCCCACAGACGTTTGGCGGATGAGCACAGAAGGCAAGCAGAGGCAGAACGAGACCACCAACGGAGATTGGAAGACAGTGAACGGTTTGAAGCCTTGATATCTCGCCTCACTGTTAACCAAGCCCCTGGCTCTAACACTGCCTCGGTACTGACTGGTTCAGATACCTCATCCATGCTTCCTTCACGCCCCCCAGCCCCACCTAAAGCAGCAGCTCAAACGCCGCCCATCTTGAAGCCTGATGAGACTTTCCAGACTTTTCGTGAATGGCGGCGACGGTGGACTGATTATTCTACAATGGTGGATCTCCAGAGTTTGTCACAGCCTAAACAACTCATCCAGCTGCGTATGTGCCTGTCCTTGGAAATTCAGCGTGTCTTGGAACATACGTTGCAGGTACCCCCAACCTCTTTGCTGTCTGTAGAGGAGGTACTGGACGTTCTACAACGGCACCTCAAAGGACAGCAGAATGAAGCTCTGCGCAGGAGGGAATTGTTTAGCTGTAGACAGTTGGAGGGTGAGTCTTTTGATGCCTTTTACGTGCGTCTTAAGAGAGCCTCGGAAGAGGTAGATATATGTCCAGGCCACCACCAGCAGTGCGAGGAGACCCAGTTGAGGCAGGTGATCCTGATGGGTGTTAAGGACGAGGAACTTGTCCAACGCCTCACCTCCCTCGACTCTTCCTCTTCTATTAAGGATGTGTTGACGATATGTCGCTCCTATGAGGCTGCCAGGTGTGCCACCTCTGCCATCCGCGCTCCCCCTACAGCTGTACGCGCTGTGTCCCGGTACAAGAAGGACAAGAAGTCTGTTCCTACGCCTTCGCCCACCACGTCCACGCCCGGTTTATTTTGCAACAACTGTGGTAAGCAGCACGGAACACAGGTGTGTCCAGCTGCTCAGTCTACCTGCAACAGTTGTGACCGTAAGGGCCACCGGTCACTCACAGTACGGTGCCCAGCCAAACGCGTCCAGTGCAATGTGTGTGGTCGTCTGGGCCACTATGACAAGTGTTGCCCTTCCAACATACCCAAGAGACCGCGTCGGCGGAAGCTTCAGCCCCCTTCCACCAGAGAGGGCCGCCCACAGCCTTCCAATCAGAGGCACGACGACTCCTGACAACGCTCGAGCCACATTAGGAATGTGTGCTCCCCCCCGCGTCCCAGGACCAAAGTCCCCCAGTACATCAGCGTCATCGTGACCTACGGCGGTGTGTCATCCCGTCTTCAGATGTTGCCCGACACCGGCGCTGATGCTACAGTCATCGGTCCCCAGCATTTGCAATGCTTGGGGCTCTCTCCAAGTGATCTAGGACCGCCCCCCAAGGATCTCCGCTTTACGGCAGATGGTTCACAGATGACCCCGGCCCTAGGTTCACTCTATGCACACGTCACCTTTGGCAACAGGTCGTGTCAAGCCTGGATTGATGTGCATAATGGCGTCCCGACTCCTTTGCTGTCCTACAGACATTGCCAAGAGTTGGCCATCATCTCCCAGGACTTCCCAACACCGATTCTCGAGGTAAGACACGCCAACAGGGTGCACGAAGGGAGCAGCAACTACCCTGCTGCCGCCCTGCCCCTACCTCTGGCCAGTGACACCTCTCCTTCGGTAGTTGTCCCTGCTGTTTCAAGTCTCCACGCCTTGGCTCGCCTCCACGACAGTCACTGTGGAGCCGAGGCCACCAAACGGCGTGCAAGACAGACTGTGTTCCGGCCTGGCATCGACCCCGACACCTCCAATGCTGTCCGGGTGTGTAAGCCCCGCCAAGTATTTCAACCCAGCCAGCAGCAGGAACCCTTCATGAGTGACGACAACCCCACCCGCCCCTTTGAGTCTGTGTCGGCCGAATTTTTCTGTGTGTCAGGAAAGTCCTTCCTCGTTATCGTCGACCGTCTCTCTGGTTGGCCGGTTGTTATCAAGTGCGGTAATGACACGACGTCTGCCGCCACCATCAGCAAGTTCCGCCACTACTTCCGTGACGTGGGCGTTCCTGTACGCCTGCAAACCGACGGAGGGCCTCAGTTTACAAGCCGGGACTTCGCTGCGTTCCTTGACCGATGGGGAGTCCGGCATGTGTTGTCATCGCCCCATTACCCGCAGTCCAACGGCCACGCTGAGGCTGCTGTCAAATCCCTGAAGCACCTCATCCTTAAGGTGGCCCCTTCTGGGAACATTGACTGCGAGGCCTTCGACAGGGGTCTTCTTGAACTCCGCAACACACCTAACTACACCGGACGCTCCCCTGCCCAGGTTTTGTATGGACGCCCCCTTCGTTCTTGTGTCCCTGCTCACCCTCAATCCATCTCCAAGGAGTGGCAGGCCAAGACAGAGGATTGTGATCGCCGAGCCGCCGAACGTGTTCAGGACGTCGTCGCCCGCTACAATGACCACGCCCGTTCTCTCCCCAGGTTGAGTGTCGGCACCCAAGTCCGTGTTCAGGACCCGACCTCCCTACGTTGGGACAAAGTAGGCGTAGTCATGGGTCTCGGCAGGTCACGGGACTACCAGGTGCGGTTACCCAGTGGTCGTGTGTGGTGGAGGAACCGCCGTTTTCTCCGACCCGTAACAATGCCTTCTGCTGGCCCCGCCACCAGTGTTGAGTCCCATACCCTTCCCAGTGATGAAGTCCCTCGACGCTCAGAACGGATCCAAAAGAAAAGGTCCGCTCAAGACTTTGCTATGAGCGTATAGGGGGGAGGGAGGTGTATGTATATTATGTATGCTGGATTATATATCATGTATGTATATTATGTATGTGCTCCATTTATGTATTTATTTATTCAGCCTAGCTAGCAGCGTGTGGCAATGTTATTACCATATCCCACATGCTTAATTAATGTGCCTGGCGACGTATGGAAGCTGCTAATGTATCACTTGCCATACGTCGTCTATAGCAGTTGACAAGGAGCCTAGCCAAGGGAGAGTGCTGCTTCCCTCTGTGTACATACTCTTATCCAGTAAACCGAACCTACAATACTATACAGGTGTTTGTGTTCTCTCCTGTATATAGAACTTATTATTCAGAACGTAACATAAGCCTACCTGTATTGCATACGGTTTTGTCAGGGCCGGAGCCGGAGACAGATGACATGGACCTATTGGAGAATTTAGACTTCCCTCTACCTAAAGAAAACCCAGCTAACAGTCACATACTCAACAACTTGGATGAGTATTTTTCTGTTCTGAATCCATCTCAAGCAAAAGATCTCACTAAGTTATTATCGACATATCCTAAAGTCACATCAGGCCTCCCAGGGTTTTGCAATATACTTAAACATGATATTAAGCTAATCTCAGATGATGTACAACCCATTAGGCAATCAGCATATCGAATAAATCCACAAAAAAGAGAGCCTAGTACCTCCCCCTGGGCTTCACCTTACCTTTTCATTCCAAAACCTGATAGCACTTTTCGTTTCTGTACCGATTATCGTAAAGTGAACCAGGTCACTGTCTCTGACTCCTACCCTTTACCTTTGATTGAAGATACAATAAACAGCATAGGCTGTGCAAAATTTATCAGTACGGTGGACTTATTGAAAGGATATTATCAAGTGGGACTCACGGATAGGGCAAAAATAATCTCCGCATTTATAACTCCATTTGGTCTTTTTCAATATTTGGTTATGGCGTTTGGCTTTTCTAATGCTCCGGCCACGTTCCAGAGGGCCATCAATTACCTGATTCAGGACCTAGGTGGGACGTTCGCCTACCTGGATGACCTGGTGGTGGTGTCGGACGGCTGGGACGAACATCTGGTGCGTTTGGAGATACTGTTCCCACGACTGCAAGAGACTGGATTCACCATAAACCTGGCTAAATCTGCTTTTGGCCGGGCCTCAGTGACTTACCTGGGACATATCGTTGGGCATGGTATGGTGAGACCCAAGGGCACAAACATTAAAGCCATCTTGTCCTTCCCCACTCCAAGGACGAGGAAGGAACTCATGCACTTCCTGGGGATGTGCGGCTACTACCGTCGGTTCTGCAGTAACTTCTCCAGCGTTGCCCGACCCCTCACAGACCTTACCAGTTCTGCGGTCCCTTACATCTGGAACCAGAGATGCGACCAGTCTTTCCACCGCCTCAAAGCTTTCCTTGCCTCCAGGCGTGTAGTCCACTCCCCTGACTACACCTTGCCCTTCCATCTGCAAATCGACGCTAGCCGTGTCGGAGTGGGGGCTGTGCTCCTACAACCTGACCCAACCACTGATGTCCTTCACCCTGTGGCATACTACTCCGCCAAGTTGAAAAAACATCAGACCAACTACTCGACCATAGAGAAGGAGGCCCTGGCTCTGGTGTTGGCAATAAAGAAGTTTGAATATTACCTCCAGTCTTGCCCACAAACAATCCTATTCTTCACGGACCATAACCCACTCACGTTCATCCAAACCAACAAGACCACCAACTAGCGAATCCTCCTCTGGGCTCTCCTCACCCAGCCCTCTAATCTACAAGTCCTTCACATAAAGGGGGTGGACAACCTGATTGCGGACTCCTTATCCCGAGCACCAGTGGAAATGCAGCAGCTACTCTCCAGACGCACCAGGTGATCACCTCCTTCGCGCCAGCGCTACGGAGGTCTTTGGAGGGGGGGTGTGTTACGAACCACGCCATCTATTGTCCTGATCTACCTACCCAGCACCACGAGCAACGCCATCTAGGGACGAAACCCGAGTATGACTACTCTTAGTTACCACTCCGGGGTTTCCCTTCTCCATATCCTGGTTGTTGCTTCACCTCCTCCAAGTCTTCTTCGTCAGCTCCAGTTCAAGGAGAGTTCAGTTCACTCTGGGAAATGACCACAGGATCACCCATCCTGGAAACCTATGGCACAGTGACTACCTACGGTCTTCTACAATATTCAGCCTTACTCGTCAGCCATCTCAGCTCCGCACTTAAGTATTTGTAATCTTATATTGCCTCCCCGCGTCCACTTGCTTCAAAATTATTGTATGTTGTATAAATGTGTATATACTGTTAATGTTTAGGTTAAGTATGGTTAAGGGTAAATTATAGAAAGCTGAATATTTTGTTAAGGAATTTATGGTACTTAATTATACACAACAAAAACTTGCATCCTTTGTCTACCCATTTATAGTCCGATTGTCTTTGTTTTTTTATTGTTGTTGCCTGTTGGGATCTTGGTAGACTTTTAACTATATTCTAAATCCCCAACTTGTAACAGTAGGGAAAAATTAATCACAGGAGTAATATACAGACCTCCCTATCTTGATAGAGTCAATGAGAGACTTATCTGGGAGGAAATGCACAGGGCTTCCATACACAGCAAAGTCTGTTTAGTAGGCGACTTTAACCTTGGCTAAATAGATTGGACTGATCTTACGGGTAATTCAGAATCAGAGGATTTTCTCGTAACGATCCAGGACTATTTCCTAAGTCAACATATAACCGAACCCACCTGGAGAAATAATAA
This sequence comes from Homarus gammarus, assembly GCA_958450375.1. NCBI lineage: Eukaryota > Metazoa > Arthropoda > Malacostraca > Decapoda > Nephropidae > Homarus > Homarus gammarus. The sequence continues at coordinate 76,019 of CAUDMG010003305.1, read as the reverse complement.
ACTCGATGTAGTTCTGTCAAACAGAGAAAACCTCATTAGCAATGTCGAGGTAGGGAACGAACTTGCAAACACGGATCACCAAAGAAATTAGATTCCAGTTAGATTTTCAGGGCAGACGTAAGGAAAATTCCACTAAAGTACCAGATTTCAGAAGGGAAAACTTTGACAGTTTAAAGAGGCAGCTGAGAGAAGGGGTGTCGCGCTTGGGTGTGAACCTGACAGATGACACGGACCTGATAACGAGATCTGAGATTGCCGAGTTCCACGACAATTTAAATAATGAGTTACTTAATGCACAAAGGCAGAACATACCATACAAAAAACTCAGATCAGACAACAATGACCCTAAATGGATTAATAATTATTTAAAGAACATCATTGGAAAAAGGAGGGCTATAGGTAGAAGGATAAATCGTGGCAAAATTTTCCTGTAGGATTATTATAAGGTATTGGCTAGAAGGTTAAAACCGAGATAAGGAAAACCAAGAGGAATAATGAGGTAAGGATAGCAAGGGAGGCGAAGACAAACCCCAAAGGATTCTACCAAATGTATCAAACTAAAACACGAGAAAAGATTGGACCAATACGGTCAGATACCAGTGAGCTCACTGACAATGACGGAGAAATGAGCAATAATTTGAATAAATAATTTTCAACGGTTTTTACCACCGAAAATTTAAACATGATATCCAAGGCACGGACTCTATTCAGATATAGTGAAGAAAACAAATTAAGCGAGATAGTAGTGACTCGTAACGATGTTAGTAAGCAAATATAGACAAACTAAAGCCAAATAAGTCACCTGGTCCCGATGAGATATTTGCCAGAGTATTAAAGGAATGTAAGGAAGAGCTTAGTATGCCCTTAGCTAAGTTGTTTAACATGTCCTTAAAAACAGGTGTAGTACCAGAATCCTGGAGGATAGGGAATGTAATGCCGATTTTCAAGAAGAGGAATAGGTCACTATCCTCTAACTACCGCCCAATCAGCCTAACATCAATAGTAGACAAACTACTAGAATCGATCATTTCAAACTCTATTCGAAACCACCTGGACAAGCACAAGTTGATCAATGATTCCCAACATGACTTCACGAGCAGGCGTTCATGTCTAACTAATCTATTAACATTCTTTTCATCAGTTTTCGAATCGGTGGACGAGGGGCACAATTATGATGTGGTATATCTCGACTTTAGCAAAGCCTTCGACAGAGTCCCCCACGAAAGACTAATTAGAAAGGTAGAAGCACATGGCATCAAAGGTAATATCCTTAAATGAATTAGGGCGTGGTTACAGGACAGGAAACAGCAAGTGAGCATTAACGGCACAAAGTCTCATTGGAGCACCGTCACTAGTGGAGTTCCCCAAGTCTCAGTACTTGGACCATTATTATTTATTATATACATAAACGATATAGATATCGGCATAGACAGCAACATAAGTAAATTTGCAGATGACACTAAAATAGGACGTGTTATTAAATCTGATGAGGAATCCGCAAAACTACAGGAAGATCTAAACAAATTTTTCGAATGGTCTGAAAAATGGCAGATGAAATTCAGCGTGGACAAATGTAAAGTACTCAGTATAGGAGATGTAAACAGGGAAACCAGATACCAGATGAACAAAGATGCCATAGAGAAATCCGACTGCGAGAGAGATTTTGGAGTAATGATAAGTAGGAACCTTAAGCCAAGTAAACAATGTGTTTTTGCTCGTAACAAGGCTAATAAAGTACTTGGTGTTAGGTTCTGAATAATAAGTTCTATATACAGGAGAGAACACAAACACCTGTATAGTTTTGTAGGTTCGGTTTACTGGATAAGAGTATGTACACAAAGGAGAGCAGCACTCTCTCTTGACTAGGCTCCCGGTCAACTGCTATAGGCGACGTATGGCAAGTGATACATTAGCAGCTTCCATACGTCGCCAGGCACATTAATTAAGCGTGTGGGATATGGTAATAACATTGCCACACGCTGCTAGCTAGGCTGAATAAATAATACATAAATGGAGCACATACATAATATACATACATGATATATAATCCAGCATACATAATATACATACACCTCCCTCCCCCCTATACGCTCATAGCAAAGTCTTGAGCGGACCTTTTCTTTTGGATCCGTTCTGAGCGTCGAGGGACTTCATCACTGGGAAGGGTATGGGACTCAACACTGGTGGCGGGGCCAGCAGAAGGCATTGTTACGGGTCGGAGAAAACGGCGGTTCCTCCACCACACACGACCACTGGGTAACCGCACCTGGTAGTCCCGTGACCTGCCGAGACCCATGACTATGCCTACTTTGTCCCAACGTAGGGAGGTCGGGTCCTGAACACGGACTTGGGTGCCGACACTCAACCTGGGGAGAGAACGGGCGTGGTCATTGTAGCGGGCGACGACGTCCTGAACACGTTCGGCGGCTCGGCGATCACAATCCTCTGTCTTGGCCTGCCACTCCTTGGAGAAGGATTGAGGGTGAGCAGGGACACAAGAACGAAGGGGGCGTCCATACAAAACCTGGGCAGGGGAGCGTCCGGTGTAGTTAGGTGTGTTGCGGAGTTCAAGAAGACCCCTGTCGAAGGCCTCGCAGTCAATGTTCCCAGAAGGGGCCACCTTAAGGATGAGGTTCTTCAGGGATTTGACAGCAGCCTCAGCGTGGCCGTTGGACTGCGGGTAATGGGGCGATGACAACACATGCCGGACTCCCCATCGGTCGAGGAACACAGCAAAGTCCCGGCTTGTGAACTGAGGCCCTCCGTCGGTTCGCAGGCGTACAGGAACGCCCACGTCACGGAAGTAGTGGCGGAACTTGCTGATGGTGGCGGCAGACGTCGTGTCATTACCGCACTTGATGACAACCGGCCAACCAGAGAGACGGTCGACGATAACGAGGAAGGACTTTCCTGACACACAGAAAAAGTCGGCCGACACAGACTCAAAGGGGCGGGTGGGGTTGTCGTCACTCATAAAGGGTTCCTGCTGCTGGCTGGGTTGTAATACTTGGCAGGGCTCACACGCACGGACAACATTGGAGATGTCGGAGTTGATGCCGGGCCAGAACACAGTCTGTCGTGCACGTCGTTTGGTGGCCTCAGCTCCACGGTGACTGTCGTGAAGGCGGGCCAAGGCGTGGGGACGTGATGCAGCAGGGACAACGACACGTGCTCCGTACAGAACAAGGTCTCCGTCGCAGTAGAGTTCATCGCGGAGTTTCCAATACGGGAGCAGGGTGTTGTGAAGATCGTAGCGGTTGCTAGGAAATCCATTCCTCACACACTCGACGAGTCGGACATAGGAAGGGTCATCTCGGGCCGCTGTTCGAAGGTCCTCCATTGCCTTGTCGTCATCTGGTGACAGGTCCGAACGAAGGGATTGGACGGCATGGAGAGTGACCACAGTCCTGACGGAAAGAGCGAGGTCGGCGTCGAGTACATGGTCTTCTGGAGTAGGGCGGCTGACAGGGGAGCGGGATAAGGCATCAGGGATGCAGAGCTCCTTACCAGCACGCCACACTGCAGTGAAGATGTACGCCGAGAGTTTCTCTTTCAGACGCTGGAGGCGAGGGTTCTCAACGGCGTCTAGCGTGTAGTGGTTGAGGATCGGGACAAGCGGGCGATGGTCGGTCACTAGGTGAAAGTATTGCAGGCCTATGAGGTAAAACCTGCACTTGGACATCGCCCAAACCGCAGCCAACAGCTCCAACTCAATAGTGGCATAGCGCGTCTCAGTGTCAGAGAGGAAACGCGAGCCACACTGGACGAGCCGGAACTGCCCTCCACCATGATCCTGCAGTAGGGCGTATCCCACGCCATACAAGCGTGAGGCATCTGTCTGCAGAACTGTCGGCAAGGCTGGGTCAAACGTGGCGAGGACAGGTGGACGAGACAGGGCCTGTTTCACTTGCTGGAAGGCCTTGTCGTGGTCGGGGGTCCACAGGAATGTCCTCTTGGGGCTCATCAGGGGGCGAAGTGGTTGAGCAGCTGCGGAGATGTCCGACGAAAACTCTGCTAACTGGTTGACGAGACCGATGAAGGACCTCAAGTCGGTCAGGTTAGCAGGGGTGGGAAAATCCGTAATGGCGCGGACCTTTTCCGGGTCAGCTGCGATACCATTCCCTGAGAGGGTGTACCCACAAAAGTCAACTGAAGAGCTGGCCAGAACAAACTTGTCGGCATTTAGGGTAATGCCGTGCTTCCGGCACCTGTTGAGTACCTCGTAGATACGGCAGAGGTGATCCATATAATCCTCGTCGTACACGAGTATGTCGTCGACCACTTTCACGCAGTTTGCCAGACCTTGTAGAGCCATATCACCTCGAAGACAGAAAGCGTCTCCTGTAGCGGCGAATCCCATGGGGCCACGGCAATAACTGTAACGTCCATGCGGGGTGATGAACGTTGTGAGTGGTCGGTCTTCCTCGGCAAGCTCTATCTGCCAGTATCCACACAGGGCGTCCATCGTCGTGAAGAAGCGCGCCTTCGGGTTCACGCTGCGTATGGCTGCAAAGGGCGTGGGAGAAGGGTGCGCAGGACGAGACACCTGGTTGTTGAGCTTGGAAAGGTCAGTGGTGATCCGAACACCACCTTTAGGTTTTGCGACGACAACCATCGGGTGACACCATGGAGACGGGTCATCGCCGGTTGGTACAATAATTTCTTGGGCGACCATGGAGTCCAGCTCGTTTTTGACCGCCTCGCGGAAGGCCAGGGGAACCAGTCGAGGGGTGTAAATAGCGAATGGCTTCGCGTCGTCCCTCAGGTGGATCCTCATGGGGGGGCCTGCCATCTTCTTGAGAGGCTTGGATTCCAGAGCGGACTTGGTCACCAGAACGACGCTGAATTCCTTCAGGAAGTACTTCCGAGCATCCGAAGGAGAGGTGTCACTGGCAAGAGGCAGGGGTAGGGCGGCAGCAGGGTCGTTGCTGCTCCCTTTTTGCACCCTGTTGGCGTGTTTTACCTCAAGAATAGGTTTGGGGAAGTCCTGGGAGATGATGGCCAACTCCTGACAATGTCTGTAGGACAGCAAAGGCGTCTGGACACCGTTATGCACATCAATCCAGGCTTGACACGACCTGTTGCCAAAGGTGACTTGTGCTTGGAGTGAACCCAGGGCCGGGGTCATCTGTGAACCATCTGCCATAAAGCGGAGATCCTTGGGGGGCGGTCCTAGATCACTTGGAGAGAGCCCCAAGCATTGCAAATGCTGGGGACCGATGACTGTAGCATCAGCGCCGGTGTCGGGCAACATCTGAAGGCGGGATGACACACCGCCATAGGTCACGATGACGCTGATGTACTGGGGGACTTTGGTCCTGGGACGCTGGGGGGAGCACACATTCCTAATGTGGCTCGAGCGTTGTCAAGAGTCTGATTGGAAGACTGTGGGCGGCCCTCTCTGGTGGAGGGGGGCTGAAGCTTCCGCCGACGCGGTCCCTTGGGTATGTTGGAAGGGCAACACTTGTCATAGTGGCCCAGACGACCACACACATTGCACTGGACGCGTTTGGCTGGGCACCGTACTGTGAGTGACCAGTGGCCCTTACGGTCACAACTGTTGCAGGTAGACTGAGCAGCTGGACACACCTGTGTTCCGTGCTGCTTACCACAGTTGTTGCAAAATAAACCGGGCGTGGACGTGGTGGGCGAAGGCGTAGGAACGGACTTCTTGTCCTTCTTGTACCGGGACACAGGGCGTACAGCTGTAGGGGGAGCACGGATGGCAGAGGTGGCACACCTGGCAGCCTCATAGGAGCGACATATCGTCAACACATCCTTAAGAGAAGAGGAAGAGTCGAGGGAGGTGAGGCGTTGGACAAGTTCCTCGTCCTTAACACCCATCAGGATCACCTGCCTCAACTGGGTCTCCTCGCACTGCTGGTGGTGGCCTGGACATATATCTACCTCTTCCGAGGCTCTCTTAAGACGCACGTAAAAGGCATCAAAAGACTCACCCTCCATCTGTCTGCAGCTAAACAATTCCCTCCTGCGCAGAGCTTCATTCTGCTGTCCATTGATGTGCCGTTGTAGAACGTCCAGTACCTCCTCTACAGACAGCAAAGAGGTTGGGGGTACCTGCAACGTATGTTCCAAGACACGCTGAATTTCCAAGGACAGGCACATACGCAGCTGGATGAGTTGTTTAGGCTGTGACAAACTCTGGAGATCCTCCATTGTAGAGTAATCAGTCCACCGTCGCCGCCATTCACGAAAAGTCTGGAAAGTCTCATCAGGCTTCAAGATGGGCGGCGTTTGAGCTGCTGCTTTAGGTGGGGCTGGGGGGTGTGAAGGAAGCATGGATGAGGTATCTGAACCAGTCAGTACCGAGGCAGTGTTAGAGCCAGGGGCTTGGTTAACAGTGAGGCGAGATATCAAGGCTTCAAACCGTTCACTGTCTTCCAATCTCCGTTGGTTGTCTCGTTCTGCCTCTGCTTGCCTTCTGTGCTCATCCGCCAAACGTCTGTGGGCTTCATCCTCGCGTTTCTCATCTCTCATAAACTTCAGTAAAGCAATTATCTCTGGAGACAACGCTGAATATTGAGGTGAGGGACTGCGCGATGTGGGGGCTGAAGCGTCGTGGCCGGTCTGGTCATCCATCTCTGCGGGGCTATCACCCGCCTGGGTCATCCAGACGCTGGGTCCACGGCTACGTAAGGCGTGAGACATAACTACTTCCTCTGTGTACTATGTCTTAATCAGTGTTGACCGGTCAGCCCGTCGTATCAACAAGATTTCAGACAAAAAATTAATTAAATACACAGATAAGTAGGTTATATATATAAAATATATATAAGGAAGCCGCGCGGTCAGCGAGTGTCGTGTGCGAGTGAGTGTGTGTCCTGGGCGGGTAGAGCGTCTCGCCCCAGCTGTGAGGGGGGGTGGAGGCGGCGCTGTGAGGGGGGTGGAGGGAGAGGCGCGGCAACTCCCAGTCAGTCTAGTTACCCTCAGGACGCGGTCAGAGACGGGTGCACTCAACTCTACTCCCTACGAATGCCCAGAACGTGCCGTATACCTTGGGAATCCTTTAGAACAAGGTCACACATGAATGGCACGAACACACAATGCACTAAACACTTCACAGAAAATCACTGTCACTGACACTGCTCAAAGTTGCTGAAATTCTTCGAGGAGAGATGGCGCGGGAGTTGACCCAAGGCTTGACCCAAGACGGGAGGGGACCCTAGCCGGCTTTCTACAAACTTTGCACTATCACTCGTAATTATCCAGTAAGACTACGCACTGCGCCGTGTTAGGTTCTGAATAATAAGTTCTATATACAGGAGAGAACACAAACACCTGTATAGTTTTGTAGGTTCGGTTTACTGGATAAGAGTATGTACACAAAGGAGAGCAGCACTCTCTCTTGACTAGGCTCCCGGTCAACTGCTATAGGCGACGTATGGCAAGTGATACATTAGCAGCTTCCATACGTCGCCAGGCACATTAATTAAGCGTGTGGGATATGGTAATAACATTGCCACACGCTGCTAGCTAGGCTGAATAAATAATACATAAATGGAGCACATACATAATATACATACATGATATATAATCCAGCATACATAATATACATACACTTGGGTTCTTACAAAGGAGCATTAGTTACAAGACTAGCCAGGTCATCCTAAAACTGTATCTTGCGCTTGTGAGACCACACCTGGATTACGCAGTTCAGTTCTGGTCACCGTATTACAGAATGGATATAGAATCCTTGGAAAGAATTCAGAGGAGACTGACAAGACTAATCCCGGGCGTGAGGAACCTTGAGTATAGAGACAGGTTAAAGCATCTTAATTTGCACTCCCTCGAGAGACGTAGAGCGAGGGGCGACCTGATAGAGGTGTATAAATGGAAGTCAGGGCTAAACAAAGGGGACATTACAAAGGTACTCAAACTATCCAACCAGGAGCGAACTGGTAACAATGGTTTTAAGTTAGACAAATTTAGATTTAGGCGCGAAATAGGTAAACACTGGTTTGGAAACAGAGTAGTGGATGAATGGAACAAGTTACCAAATATCATCATTAACTCGAATACGCTGAATAGCTTCAAACATAGGTTGGATGCTTATATGAGCAATAGGGGTTGGGTGTAAACGGGACTGCCCAGTATGGGCCAATAGGCCCGTTGCAGTTTCCTCCATTCTTTTGTTCTTATGTTCTAAATGTAAAGAGGGGAAGTTAGGTAGCGTGGCCGATTAGTTATTTACACCAATATTATCTTATACGTTCTTAAGGGACAACTTCTCAAACACCACTCCGATACAACTATTTATTATTCCACTCAATGACACATTAATATCAATATTATATCGACATTACTAGAACATTATATTTACGTTATTGGATACTGACTCGGACACAAACATGAATGAATACACTCCCCACAGTAGGTAACTCACCCTAGGGATAGCTCTGACAAGAGTCACGTGTGACCTGACGGAGGCCCAGCGGGTGCTACTGGACTGTCTCCTATGGGAGGCTCTGCTTAGCTGGTGACGCCGGGGTCTGGTCGGGAAGTCTCTCTCCCGACCTGGGGGGAGGACGAGCGTGACTCTGTGTGAGTGAACAGAATGACGACCCGAACGGGAGAGAGATGAGTCAGATGAGAATAATGAGAGTAACGAGAGTAATGAGGCTGTGGACGGGACTGCAGGGCTTTTATATGGGGGAGAAACAGCCGGCGATTGACCCCTGCCAATTAACACTAAACTGGTTAGATCTGGACAGCTGTGTTTGCCCAGGTGCGTGGTCATGCCCGGGTGTGTCTTGGTTAGATGTGGTTTAGTTAAGTCACCAGCTAACTCAAGTAATTAGTGGACGAGGTCAGGTCCCTTGGGTCTTGACTCAGGGTGTGTCAACCTGGTATGTTGGGGTACCACAAGGCCTGTACTGTACTCGCTGTTATATATGTTGTAATTCCCTGGGCTGTAAGCTGTGGTCTGATAAACAATCATTACAGCTTCTTTATTCCTCTTTTCTTTGTCTTTTTTATTACTTCCCATTTCGTTTTTCTATACTTGTAACTCTTTTATTTCCTTCAATCTTCCCCTCCTCTCTTTCCTCTTTTCATCATCCATCTTCTCTCCCTCTTATCCTTCTTCCTCTTTCTCTACCTCTGTTTCCCTTTCTTCTCCCTCTCTCTTTGTTTAAATTTCTCTCCCTCATCGTCGTCCCATTCTATTTCCCTTTTCCCTCCATCATCTCCCCCTTATTCTCCTTGTCTCTCCTCTTCCTCCTACTCTCCTTCCTACTCTTCCTCTTACCCTCCTCTCTCTTCCTCCCACTCTCTTCGCAACCCATTCTCTCTCCTCCATCTCCTCACCCTCTCTCTTTCATCCCTCCCCTCCCCCTCCCCCTCTCAAATTCTTCCTGCCCCTCTCTTCCCTCCCCCTCTCCCCCTCGGTGATAATGTTACACTCTGCTAAGTAATATAAAACTTTCTCTCTTTGTGACCATGTTATATAACAGCCACTAGTCTGGTTCTTTAAAATTATTATTATATTGTAATTTGCTGTAAAAAGGTACATGTGTTAAAGATAGATAGTTAGATAGATAGACAGATAGATAGATAGATAGATAGAGAGAGAGAGAGAGAGAGAGAGAGAGAGAGAGAGAGAGAGAGAGTGTGTGTTACTACGTCAAACAAGACATTACATTACTCAGCTTCTCTGTCTGTCTTAATTATGTTGTAAATTATTTTATATTATTCTAATTATATACACAAATTACCCCAACACCAGATTTTAAATTATTCGTCGGAGATAATTGAAAAAAATAATTGCTTCATGAGTTTTAAATTTTATTGTCTAGCATAAAAATATAAACACTATTCTGTGACCTGTTTTTAATTTGTTTTAAGTAAAAATGAATAAACTTTACCAAAGGATGTTTCTGTTGTGTTATTTATGACTTGAGATCATTTTTAAAGGATTTATTTCAGGATTTGGTTTAATTATTTTTTACGTCTGAGGTGATTTAATTAAAGAGGAATATATTTTTCCTAGTTTAATATATTCAATTGGGGAAAAAATAATTTTCTCTTAGTTTTTTCCGCTTACTGCCCACTGTTTCCTCTTATTTATTTCTTCTCTCTTTCCTCTCTCGCTTCCTCCTTTTTCTTCCCCCTCCCTCTTCTTTCTCATTCCTCCTCTCTCTCTTTTCACTCTCGCTTCTCTCCTCTCATCCATCCTCCATCATTATCCTCCCCACCAGTCGAATACCAAATTGCGGGTTACAAACTGTTCCACACCGATAGGCAGACCAGGAAAGGAGGCAGAGTAGCAATCTATATTAGGGATAATCTGAAGTGTGAAATAAATAAGGAAATAAAAACTGAGAGGAATACAGAAACAATTTGGATGAATTTAGCGACGGTCGGGAAAAATTAATCACAGGAGTAATATATAGACCCCCCAATCTTGATAGCGTCAATGGGCAACTTATCTGGGATGAAATGCGCAGGGCTTCCATACACAACAAAGTCTGTATAGTAGGCGACTTTAACCTTGGCCAAATAGATTGGACTGACCTTACGGGTAACTCAGAATCAGAGGATTTTCTCGAGACGATCCAGGACTGTTTCCTAAGTCAACATATAACCGAACCCACACGGGGTAATAATATACTCGATTTAGTTCTGTCGAACAGAGAAAACCTCATTAACAATGTCAAGGTAGGGAACGAATTTGCAAACAGCTATCACAAAGAAATTCAATTCCAGTTAGATTTTCCGGGCAGACGTAAGGAAAATTCCACTAAAGTACCAGATTTCAGAAGGGCAAACTTTGACAGTTTAAAGAGGCAGCTGAGAGAGGGGGTGTCGCGCTTGGCCGTGAACCTGACAGAGGACACGGACCTGATAACGAGATCTGAGATTGCCGAGTTCCACGACAATTTAAATAGTGAGTTACTTAATGCACAAAGGCAGAACATACCATACAAAAAACTCAGATCAGACAACAATGACCCTAAATGGATAAATAATTATTTAAAGAACATCATTGGCCAAAGGAAGGCTATAGATAGAAGGATAAATCGTGGCGAAATTCACCTCCGGGACTATTGTAGGGTATTGGCGAGTAGGGTTAAAACCGAGACAAGGAAAGCAAAGAGGAATAATGAGGTAAGGATAGCAAGGGAGGAGAAGAAAAACCCCAAAGGATTCTACCAAATGTATCAAACTAAAACACAAGAAAAAATTGGACCATTACGGTCAGACTCCGGCGAGCTCACTGATAACGACGGAGAAATGAGCAGTAATTTGAATAAATATTTTTCAACAGTTTTCACCACCGAAAATTTAAACATGATACCCGAGGCACCGACCCTATTCAGAGATAGTGAAGAAAACAAATTAAGTGAGATAGTAATGACTAGTAACGATGTTAGTAAGCAAATAGACAAACTAAAGCCTAATAAGTCACCTGGTCCTGATGAGATATTTGCCAGAGTATTAAAGGAATGTAAGGAAAAGCTTAGTATGCCCTTAGCAAAGTTGTTTAACATGTCCTTAAAAACAGGTGTAGTACCAGAATCCTGGAGGATAGCCAATGTAATACCGATTTTCAAGAAGGGGGATAGATCACTATCCTCTAACTACCGCCCAATCAGTCTAACATCAATAGTAGGCAAATTACTGGAAGCAATCATTTCAAACTCTATTCGAAATCACCTGGAGAAGCACCGATTGATCACTGATTCCCAGCATGGCTTCACAAGCAGACGTTCTTGCCTAACTAATCTATTAACATTCTTTTCATCAGTTTTCGAATCGGTGGACGAGGGGCACAATTATGATGTGGTATATCTCAACTTTAGCAAAGCCTTCGACAGAGTCCCCCACGAAAGACTAATTAGAAAGGTAGAAGCTCATGGCATCAAAGGTGACATCCTTAAATGGATTAGGGCGTGGTTACAGGACAGGAAACAGCGAGTGAGCATTAACCGCACTAAGTCCCATTGGAGCAACGTCACAAGTGGAGTTCCCCAAGGCTCAGTACTTGGACCATTATTATTTATTATATTCATAAATGACATAGATATCGGCATAGACAGCAACATAAATAAATTTGCTGATGACACTAAAATAGGACGTGTTATTAAATCTGACGAGGACTCGACAAAACTACAGGAAGATCTAAACAAATTTTTCGGATGGTCTGAAAAATGGCAGATGAAATTCAACGTCGACAAATGTAAAGTACTCAGTATAGGAGATGTAAACAGGGAAACCAGATACCAGATGAACAACGATGCCATAGAGAAATCCGACTGCGAGAGAGATTTAGGGGTAATTATAAGTAGGAACCTTAAGCCAAGTAAACAATGTGTTTTTGCTCGTAACAAGGCTAATAAAGTACTTGGGTTCATACAAAGGAGTGTCAGTTACAAGACTAGCGAGGTCATCCTAAAACTGTATCTTGCTCTTGTGAGACCACACCTGGATTACGCAGTTCAGTTCTGGTCACCGTATTACAGAATGGATATAGAATCCTTGGAAAGAATTCAGAGGAGAATGACAAGACTAATCCCGGGCAGTAGGAACCTTGAGTATAGAGACAGGTTAAAGCATCTTAATTTGCACTCCCTCGAGAGACGTAGAGCGAGGGGCGACCTGATAGAGGTGTATAAGTGGAAGGCAGGGCTAAACAAAGGGGACGTTGCAAAGGTACTCAAACTATCCAACCAGGAGCGAACTCGTAACAATGGTTTTAAATTAGACAAATTTAGATTTAGGCGTTACATAGTTAAACACTGGTTTGGAAACAGAATAGTGGATGAATGGAACAAGTTACCAAATATCATCATTAACTCGAATACGCTGAATAGCTTCAAACATAGGTTGGATTCTTATATGAGCAATAGGGGTTGGGTGTAAACGGGACTGCCCAGTATGGGCCAATAGGCCCGCTGCAGTTTCCTCCATTCTTATGTTCTTATGTTCTTATATCTTCCTCTAGTCAACATCTCACTCCTTCCCCTCTCCCTCCTCTCACCTTTCTCTCCTTTCTCCCACCCTGTGTCTCCCTCTCTCTCTCTTCCCTCACCCTCGTCCCCTCTCTCTTCTCACCCTTCTCTCTCTCTCTCTCTCACTGCTTCACGTCTCCCGAGAAAATTTAATCAAACCAATATTGTTTTTATTAAGAGGCAAAAGATGGTGAAAAATAGAGCAAAAGTTTTCCTACTGTCATAATTTTACACTGTTTTTCTCATATTAGAAATAGAAGAAACTTGAAAACCTTAAAATAGGTAAAAAATAACCCGGAATGTAAAGGGAGTAAAAATTTCTTTCACAGAGGCAGAAACTCATACTGTGTCGGGGTTGTTTAGGAGTTGAACGAGCGTTGATGGAAAGTCTGTGATGTTCTCCTCCACCTCTTCCCCCAACACTGACATGATTATTATAGATAATTATAAGTGAGTGTGTGTGTGTGTGTTCAGGTGGTCACAGGTTCTGTGTGTTGGTGAATCTCTCTCTTTTGTCTGTCTGTCTGTCACACACACACTCACACTCACACACACACACACTCACTCACTTATAAATACGAGAAAGAGTAAAGACGCTTCACTTCTTATTGTGTCAGCCAGTCACTGTCAGGTCTCATGGCAGTAAACATTGACAGTCTCCTCAGTACCTCTAAATATTTCACCTGGCTGACTGTGAGGACCAGCACTGAGCTTCTTCTCTTAGGAACATTAAGTCTCAGCTTATTGTGACAGACCCTAATGTTTTCTTGAGTGGCCGGGCAGTAATTGAATCCGAGTGTATTTCTGTGTGGAGGGCAATTGTAGCCTCGGGCGAGATCCTACTTCACTACAGGACGAGGAGTCTCTTTGTGTGGAATATGTTGAGTCATCATCAATTATCATCATCATCATTCATTATTTTATGGACATTTTCTTACTCTTGTGTGGATTAGCCATGGTTTTCTGGTGGCAGCTCTCTATTTTACGCAGCCTCTTCTGGTCTCTCACTTCAGGTTCCTATCGCGGAGGTAATGTCTCACAATTTCATCCTCTCTCTCCCCTTGTTATTCTCAGTTTACCTGTGGCTCTCCTCCCTCTACATCCAAACTCGTGCATCTTTTGATCCAGTTGGTCTTCATTCTCTCCACATCTCCCGATCCACCTAAGCTTACTTGTACACAAAGCCTCACCAACCCTCTCAATAGCTAGCTGGCCTCTTTCCTCTGAGCAGGGTTTTCTATATTCCAGTGTCGCATTACATTGTGTTGGTCACACAATTAATATATATATATATATATATAATATATATATATATATATATATATATATATATATATATATATATATGCAAATATATCACTGTAGGTGCGCGTGAACCAGGTATGTGCTGATAACCACAAGGAAAAAGAAAACACGAAGTTCCCAAGCGCTTTCGTGTAATTCACATCTTCAGGGGTGAGTACAAACTAAAGTAGAAATGCAGAACAAGTTATTTTTACAGAGGAGGGTGAGATCAATTCCACAGAGGTCAAGCATAGGTAATGACCCTACAAATCTTCACAAAAGCACCGCAGCGGTCGGTGGTCAGGTCAGAGGGAAAACTGACCCAACCTTCTCACCTGGTTACAAATCTTCTTTATTAAAAAATTGTCCAATTTGTACATACCATTACTCAAATTCATGTTAACGGATTCGGTATGTTTAATGAGACTAGATTCTACAATGTTCCTACTGTCAATTGAATTACAAGGTAATATTGAGGAGGCATTATCCCAGTCAATGCAATGTTTATTACCCGGCAAATGAATAAACAAGGCATTGGATTCCTGGCCTGTCCTAACACTATACTTATGTTGTTTAAGTATAGTAACCAAATCTTTACCTGTCTGGCCTAAGTAAAACATATTACATTCCTTGCAAGGGTCTTTATAAATGCAGCCATTTGTATTGTTGGGGGAGTTCTTGATTAACATTTGTTTAACATTGCATGAGTTTTTAAATGCCACATTGACGTTCCAGGTTTTTAGTTGTAAAGGAATTTGAGAGAATTTTTTGTGAAATGGTAATACTAAGAGAATCTTATGGTCATGGGTGGGCTTGGGATCAGTTCTATAAATGATTTCTTAGTAATGTTCAGGCATTTGTCTATGAAAGATCTATGGTATTTAAGGTTTGAGCCAATATTATAGATATATTTATATTCCTCATCAATGAATTCCGGGCTGCAAATTCTCAAAGCACGTAAAAACAATGTTGAAAATACTGACTGTTTGACTCTATTATGGTGAGCAGAATAATAATGAATGTATAAACACACATTAGTAGGTTTTCTAAAAATACTCAACTTAAAGGTGTTACCCGTTCTGTGGATCAGACAGTCTAGGAAAGGCAATTTACAGTCATGCTCTAATTACACAGTGAATTTGATCGAGGGGGCTAAGTTATTAAGTTGTGGCAGGAAAGCTTTTAGGTCCTCATTACTTGGCCAGAGATATAATACATCATCTACATATCTAAACCAGACTGTTGAAGGTGGTAAGATATTACTTAATAGTTTCTTTTCAAAGAATTCCATATATAGGTTGCTTAATACAGGTGAGAGTGGATTACCCATTGCCATACCAAATTTTTTAGCATAATATTCTCTATTGAATTCAATTTTACAACCCTTAATACATAGTTTGATGAGTTCGATGAAGTCATCTTTCGAGACAGGCAATGAAATATTATCTAGGGAATCTATGGGGAACTCTAGTAAATCATCAACTGGGACCTTTGTTTTGAGTGATGTTACATCAAAACTGACCATTTTAAAATCTTAATTAATATGTAAGTTATTGAGTATATCAACCAGATCCATATTATTCTTAATATTAGAGTTGGAAATGTTACCAACTAGGGGATTTAGTAAAGAAACTAACCATTTAGATAATTTATAACAGATTGACCCAACTGAGCTAATGATGGGTCTTGCTAGGTTATTAGGCGTGTGGGTCTTGATTAAACCATACATGTATGACCGTGGAGGGGACTTGGAAGTAAGATGTTTAATGAGAGTAGCTTTGCCTCTCAAAAGAGACTTAAGTTTTTTGTTGAACTGGGTGTTAACAGTGTTGAGAGGATTATTTATGAGCTTAAAATATGTTTCAGCATCACATAAAAGGTCATTCCTTTTAGAAATATAATCATCTTTGTTTAAAATCACTACTGTGTTGGCTTTATCTGCTTTAGTGACATGTAGATCCCTATTTTTCTTAAGGGCTTGGATTGTTTTGGTGAATCTATCTGGACAGTTTGGTACACAAGGCTTGGACATGTATGCATACACAACACCTTTACACATGTTCACTTCTTCACTTGTCAAATTGCTGAATTTCTCCAAATTGCAAAATGCTCTGGCTATGTCAACACTGTCAACTCCCTTGCTAGAGCCATCAAAACTTAAATCATAGCCGAGGGCACACAAGGTATCATTGTCTAGTTGTTTAATGGAGAGATTCACTACACAGTTGCGATTGGCATCCTTAGTCCAATCAACACTCTGGTGGTCCAGAGCTACCGTTCCCTGGTCACAGTCATGGGCTCGTGAGCCGTGGGTTCGAATCCTGGCGGGTTGAGGTGTTGATTGTATGTAGAAGTCCGCGTGCTTTATTGGGCTAATGAAATATATATGGATCCTCGTGTTTCGAAGCCGGATTTGGTAAAACGTTACTCTGACCACCTACGTGATACGGGTAGTCCCCATTAGAGGTTCACGGTGCCATAAGCTCGTTAAACAGGCTTTGTGTGAAATATAACAGAGTCTAGGACTGCTTTTAGTACCTCGTGGTCCAGAGGTAGCGTTCCCCGGTCACAGTCATGGGCTCGTGGGCCGTGGGTTCGAATCCTGGCAGTTTGAGGTGTTGATTGTATGTAGAAGTGCACATGCTTTATTGGGCTAATGAAATATGTATGGATCCTCGTGTTTCGAAGCCGGATTTGGTAAAACGTTACTCTGACCACCTACGTGATACGGGTAGTCCCTATTAGAGGTTCACGGAGCCATAAGCTCGTTGAACAGGCTTTGTGTGATATATAACAGAGTCTAGGACTGCTTTTAGTATCCTGGAGGTCCAGAGGTAGCGTTCCCCGGTCAGAGTCATGGGCTCGTGGGCCGTGGGTTCGAATCCTGGCGGGTTGAGGTGTTGATTGTATATATATATACAATCAACACCTCAACCCGCCAGGATTCGAACCCACGGCCCACGAGCCCATGACTCTGACCGGGGAACGCTACCTCTGGACCTCCAGGATACTAAAAGCAGTCCTAGACTCTGTTATATATCACACAAAGCCTGTTCAACGAGCTTATGGCTCCGTGAACCTCTAATAGGGACTACCCGTATCACGTAGGTGGTCAGAGTAACGTTTTACCAAATCCGGCTTCGAAACACGAGGATCCATACATATTTCATTAGCCCAATAAAGCATGTGCACTTCTACATACAATCAACACCTCAAACTGCCAGGATTCGAACCCACGGCCCACGAGCCCATGACTGTGACCGGGGAACGCTACCTCTGGACCACGAGGTACTAAAAGCAGTCCTAGACTCTGTTATATTTCACACAAAGCCTGTTTAACGAGCTTATGGCACCGTGAACCTCTAATGGGGACTACCCGTATCACGTAGGTGGTCAGAGTAACGTTTTACCAAATCCGGCTTCGAAACACGAGGATCCATATATATTTCATTAGCCCAATAAAGCACGCGGACTTCTACATACAATCAACACCTCAACCCGCCAGGATTCGAACCCACGGCTCACGAGCCCATGACTGTGACCAGGGAACGGTACCTCTGGACCACCAGAGTGTTGATTGGACTAAGGATGCCAATCGCAACTGTGTAGTGAATCTCTCCATTAAACAACTAGACAATGATACCTTGTGTGCCCTCGGCTATGATTTAAGTTTTGATGGCTCTAGCAAGGGAGTTGACAGTGTTGACATAGCCAGAGCATTTTGCAATTTGGAGAAATTCAGCAATTTGACAAGTGAAGAAGTGAACATGTGTAAAGGTGTTGTGTATGCATACATGTCCAAGCCTTGTGTACCAAACTGTCCAGATAGATTCACCAAAACAATCCAAGCCCTTAAGAAAAATAGGGATCTACATGTCACTAAAGCAGATAAAGCCAACACAGTAGTGATTTTAAACAAAGATGATTATATTTCTAAAAGGAATGACCTTTTATGTGATGCTGAAACATATTTTAAGCTCATAAATAATCCTCTCAACACTGTTAACACCCAGTTCAACAAAAAACTTAAGTCTCTTTTGAGAGGCAAAGCTACTCTCATTAAACATCTTACTTCCAAGTCCCCTCCACGGTCATACATGTATGGTTTAATCAAGACCCACACGCCTAATAACCTAGCAAGACCCATCATTAGCTCAGTTGGGTCAATCTGTTATAAATTATCTAAATGGTTAGTTTCTTTACTAAATCCCCTAGTTGGTAACATTTCCAACTCTAATATTAAGAATAATATGGATCTGGTTGATATACTCAATAACTTACATATTAATTAAGATTTTAAAATGGTCAGTTTTGATGTAACATCACTCAAAACAAAGGTCCCAGTTGATGATTTACTAGAGTTCCCCATAGATTCCCTAGATAATATTTCATTGCCTGTCTCGAAAGATGACTTCATCGAACTCATCAAACTATGTATTAAGGGTTGTAAAATTGAATTCAATAGAGAATATTATGCTAAAAAATTTGGTATGGCAATGGGTAATCCACTCTCACCTGTATTAAGCAACCTATATATGGAATTCTTTGAAAAGAAACTATTAAGTAATATCTTACCACCTTCAACAGTCTGGTTTAGATATGTAGATGATGTATTATATCTCTGGCCAAGTAATGAGGACCTAAAAGCTTTCCTGCCACAACTTAATAACTTAGCCCCCTCGATCAAATTCACTGTGTAATTAGAGCATGACTGTAAATTGCCTTTCCTAGACTGTCTGATCCACAGAACGGGTAACACCTTTAAGTTGAGTATTTTTAGAAAACCTACTAATGTGTGTTTATACATTCATTATTATTCTGCTCACCATAATAGAGTCAAACAGTCAGTATTTTCAACATTGTTTTTACGTGCTTTGAGAATTTGCAGCCCGGAATTCATTGATGAGGAATATAAATATATCTATAATATTGGCTCAAACCTTAAATACCATAGATCTTTCATAGACAAATGCCTGAACATTACTAAGAAATCATTTATAGAACTGATCCCAAGCCCACCCATGACCATAAGATTCTCTTAGTATTACCATTTCACAAAAAATTCTCTCAAATTCCTTTACAACTAAAAACCTGGAACGTCAATGTGGCATTTAAAAACTCATGCAATGTTAAACAAATGTTAATCAAGAACTCCCCCAACAATACAAATGGCTGCATTTATAAAGACCCTTGCAAGGAATGTAATATGTTTTACTTAGGCCAGACAGGTAAAGATTTGGTTACTATACTTAAACAACATAAGTATAGTGTTAGGACAGGCCAGGAATCCAATGCCTTGTTTATTCATTTGCCGGGTAATAAACATTGCATTGACTGGGATAATGCCTCCTCAATATTACCTTGTAATTCAATTGACAGTAGGAACATTGTAGAATCTAGTCTCATTAAACATACCGAATCCGTTAACATGAATTTGAGTAATGGTATGTACAAATTGGACAATTTTTTAATAAAGAAGATTTGTAACCAGGTGAGAAGGTTGGGTCAGTTTTCCCTCTGACCTGACCACCGACCGCTGCGGTGCTTTTGTGAAGATTTGTAGGGTCATTACCTATGCTTGACCTCTGTGGAATTGATCTCACCCTCCTCTGTAAAAATAACTTGTTCTGCATTTCTACTTTAGTTTGTACTCACCCCTGAAGATGTGAATTACACGAAAGCGCTTGGGAACTTCGTGTTTTCTTTTTCCTTGTGGTTATCAGCACATACCTGGTTCACGCGCACCTACAGTGATATATTTGCATATATATATATATATATATATATATATATATATTATATAATATAATATATATATATATATATATATATATTAATTGTGTGACCAACACAATGTAATGCGACACTGGAATATAGAAAACCCTGCTCAGAGGAAAGAGGCCAGCTAGCTATTGAGAGGGTTGGTGAGGCTTTGTGTACAAGTAAGCTTAGGTGGATCGGGAGATGTGGAGAGAATGAAGACCAACTGGATCAAAAGATGCACGAGTTTGGATGTAGAGGGAGGAGAGCCACAGGTAAACTGAGAATAACAAGGGGAGAGAGAGGATGAAATTGTGAGACATTACCTCCGCGATAGGAACCTGAAGTGAGAGACCAGAAGAGGCTGCGTAAAATAGAGAGCTGCCACCAGAAAACCATGGCTAATCCACACAAGAGTAAGAAAATGTCCATAAAATAATGAATGATGATGATGATAATTGATGATGACTCAACATATTCCACACAAAGAGACTCCTCGTCCTGTAGTGAAGTAGGATCTCGCCCGAGGCTACAATTGCCCTCCACACAGAAATACACTCGGATTCAATTACTGCCCGGCCACTCAAGAAAACATTAGGGTCTGTCACAATAAGCTGAGACTTAATGTTCCTAAGAGAAGAAGCTCAGTGCTGGTCCTCACAGTCAGCCAGGTGAAATATTTAGAGGTACTGAGGAGACTGTCAATGTTTACTGCCATGAGACCTGACAGTGACTGGCTGACACAATAAGAAGTGAAGCGTCTTTACTCTTTCTCGTATTTATAAGTGAGTGAGTGTGTGTGTGTGTGAGTGTGAGTGTGTGTGTGACAGACAGACAGACAAAAGAGAGAGATTCACCAACACACAGAACCTGTGACCACCTGAACACACACACACACACACACACACACTCACTTATAATTATCTATAATAATCATGTCAGTGTTGGGGGAAGAGGTGGAGGAGAACATCACAGACTTTCCATCAACGCTCGTTCAACTCCTAAACAACCCCGACACAGTATGAGTTTCTGCCTCTGTGAAAGAAATTTTTACTCCCTTTACATTCCGGGTTATTTTTTACCTATTTTAAGGTTTTCAAGTTTCTTCTATTTCTAATATGAGAAAAACAGTGTAAAATTATGACAGTAGGAAAACTTTTGCTCTATTTTTCACCATCTTTTGCCTCTTAATAAAAACAATATTGGTTTGATTAAATTTTCTCGGGAGACGTGAAGCAGTGAGAGAGAGAGAGAGAGAAGGGTGAGAAGAGAGAGGGGACGAGGGTGAGGGAAGAGAGAGAGAGGGAGACACAGGGTGGGAGAAAGGAGAGAAAGGTGAGAGGAGGGAGAGGGGAAGGAGTGAGATGTTGACTAGAGGAAGATATAAGAACATAAGAACATAAGAATGGAGGAAACTGCAGCGGGCCTATTGGCCCATACTGGGCAGTCCCGTTTACACCCAACCCCTATTGCTCATATAAGAATCCAACCTATGTTTGAAGCTATTCAGCGTATTCGAGTTAATGATGATATTTGGTAACTTGTTCCATTCATCCACTATTCTGTTTCCAAACCAGTGTTTAACTATGTAACGCCTAAATCTAAATTTGTCTAATTTAAAACCATTGTTACGAGTTCGCTCCTGGTTGGATAGTTTGAGTACCTTTGCAACGTCCCCTTTGTTTAGCCCTGCCTTCCACTTATACACCTCTATCAGGTCGCCCCTCGCTCTACGTCTCTCGAGGGAGTGCAAATTAAGATGCTTTAACCTGTCTCTATACTCAAGGTTCCTACTGCCCGGGATTAGTCTTGTCATTCTCCTCTGAATTCTTTCCAAGGATTCTATATCCATTCTGTAATACGGTGACCAGAACTGAACTGCGTAATCCAGGTGTGGTCTCACAAGAGCAAGATACAGTTTTAGGATGACCTCGCTAGTCTTGTAACTGACACTCCTTTGTATGAACCCAAGTACTTTATTAGCCTTGTTACGAGCAAAAACACATTGTTTACTTGGCTTAAGGTTCCTACTTATAATTACCCCTAAATCTCTCTCGCAGTCGGATTTCTCTATGGCATCGTTGTTCATCTGGTATCTGGTTTCCCTGTTTACATCTCCTATACTGAGTACTTTACATTTGTCGACGTTGAATTTCATCTGCCATTTTTCAGACCATCCGAAAAATTTGTTTAGATCTTCCTGTAGTTTTGTCGAGTCCTCGTCAGATTTAATAACACGTCCTATTTTAGTGTCATCAGCAAATTTATTTATGTTGCTGTCTATGCCGATATCTATGTCATTTATGAATATAATAAATAATAATGGTCCAAGTACTGAGCCTTGGGGAACTCCACTTGTGACGTTGCTCCAATGGGACTTAGTGCGGTTAATGCTCACTCGCTGTTTCCTGTCCTGTAACCACGCCCTAATCCATTTAAGGATGTCACCTTTGATGCCATGAGCTTCTACCTTTCTAATTAGTCTTTCGTGGGGGACTCTGTCGAAGGCTTTGCTAAAGTTGAGATATACCACATCATAATTGTGCCCCTCGTCCACCGATTCGAAAACTGATGAAAAGAATGTTAATAGATTAGTTAGGCAAGAACGTCTGCTTGTGAAGCCATGCTGGGAATCAGTGATCAATCGGTGCTTCTCCAGGTGATTTCGAATAGAGTTTGAAATGATTGCTTCCAGTAATTTGCCTACTATTGATGTTAGACTGATTGGGCGGTAGTTAGAGGATAGTGATCTATCCCCCTTCTTGAAAATCGGTATTACATTGGCTATCCTCCAGGATTCTGGTACTACACCTGTTTTTAAGGACATGTTAAACAACTTTGCTAAGGGCATACTAAGCTTTTCCTTACATTCCTTTAATACTCTGGCAAATATCTCATCAGGACCAGGTGACTTATTAGGCTTTAGTTTGTCTATTTGCTTACTAACATCGTTACTAGTCACTACTATCTCACTTAATTTGTTTTCTTCACTATCTCTGAATAGGGTCGGTGCCTCGGGTATCATGTTTAAATTTTCGGTGGTGAAAACTGTTGAAAAATATTTATTCAAATTACTGCTCATTTCTCCGTCGTTATCAGTGAGCTCGCCGGAGTCTGACCGTAATGGTCCAATTTTTTCTTGTGTTTTAGTTTGATACATTTGGTAGAATCCTTTGGGGTTTTTCTTCTCCTCCCTTGCTATCCTTACCTCATTATTCCTCTTTGCTTTCCTTGTCTCGGTTTTAACCCTACTCGCCAATACCCTACAATAGTCCCGGAGGTGAATTTCGCCACGATTTATCCTTCTATCTATAGCCTTCCTTTGGCCAATGATGTTCTTTAAATAATTATTTATCCATTTAGGGTCATTGTTGTCTGATCTGAGTTTTTTGTATGGTATGTTCTGCCTTTGTGCATTAAGTAACTCACTATTTAAATTGTCGTGGAACTCGGCAATCTCAGATCTCGTTATCAGGTCCGTGTCCTCTGTCAGGTTCACGGCCAAGCGCGACACCCCCTCTCTCAGCTGCCTCTTTAAACTGTCAAAGTTTGCCCTTCTGAAATCTGGTACTTTAGTGGAATTTTCCTTACGTCTGCCCGGAAAATCTAACTGGAATTGAATTTCTTTGTGATAGCTGTTTGCAAATTCGTTCCCTACCTTGACATTGTTAATGAGGTTTTCTCTGTTCGACAGAACTAAATCGAGTATATTATTACCCCGTGTGGGTTCGGTTATATGTTGACTTAGGAAACAGTCCTGGATCGTCTCGAGAAAATCCTCTGATTCTGAGTTACCCGTAAGGTCAGTCCAATCTATTTGGCCAAGGTTAAAGTCGCCTACTATACAGACTTTGTTGTGTATGGAAGCCCTGCGCATTTCATCCCAGATAAGTTGCCCATTGACGCTATCAAGATTGGGGGGTCTATATATTACTCCTGTGATTAATTTTTCCCGACCGTCGCTAAATTCATCCAAATTGTTTCTGTATTCCTCTCAGTTTTTATTTCCTTATTTATTTCACACTTCAGATTATCCCTAATATAGATTGCTACTCTGCCTCCTTTCCTGGTCTGCCTATCGGTGTGGAACAGTTTGTAACCCGCAATTTGGTATTCGACTGGTGGGGAGGATAATGATGGAGGATGGATGAGAGGAGAGAAGCGAGAGTGAAAAGAGAGAGAGGAGGAATGAGAAAGAAGAGGGAGGGGGAAGAAAAAGGAGGAAGCGAGAGAGGAAAGAGAGAAGAAATAAATAAGAGGAAACAGTGGGCAGTAAGCGGAAAAAACTAAGAGAAAATTATTTTTTCCCCAATTGAATATATTAAACTAGGAAAAATATATTCCTCTTTAATTAAATCACCTCAGACGTAAAAAATAATTAAACCAAATCCTGAAATAAATCCTTTAAAAATGATCTCAAGTCATAAATAACACAACAGAAACATCCTTTGGTAAAGTTTATTCATTTTTACTTAAAACAAATTAAAAACAGGTCACAGAATAGTGTTTATATTTTTATGCTAGACAATAAAATTTAAAACTCATGAAGCAATTATTTTTTTCAATTATCTCCGACGAATAATTTAAAATCTGGTGTTGGGGTAATTTGTGTATATAATTAGAATAATATAAAATAATTTACAACATAATTAAGACAGACAGAGAAGCTGAGTAATGTAATGTCTTGTTTGACGTAGTAACACACACTCTCTCTCTCTCTCTCTCTCTCTCTCTCTCTCTCTCTCTCTCTCTATCTATCTATCTATCTATCTGTCTATCTATCTAACTATCTATCTTTAACACATGTACCTTTTTACAGCAAATTACAATATAATAATAATTTTAAAGAACCAGACTAGTGGCTGTTATATAACATGGTCACAAAGAGAGAAAGTTTTATATTACTTAGCAGAGTGTAACATTATCACCGAGGGGGAGAGGGGGAGGGAAGAGAGGGGCAGGAAGAATTTGAGAGGGGGAGGGGGAGGGGAGGGATGAAAGAGAGAGGGTGAGGAGATGGAGGAGAGAGAATGGGTTGCGAAGAGAGTGGGAGGAAGAGAGAGGAGGGTAAGAGGAAGAGTAGGAAGGAGAGTAGGAGGAAGAGGAGAGACAAGGAGAATAAGGGGGAGATGATGGAGGGAAAAGGGAAATAGAATGGGACGACGATGAGGGAGAGAAATTTAAACAAAGAGAGAGGGAGAAGAAAGGGAAACAGAGGTAGAGAAAGAGGAAGAAGGATAAGAGGGAGAGAAGATGGATGATGAAAAGAGGAAAGAGAGGAGGGGAAGATTGAAGGAAATAAAAGAGTTACAAGTATAGAAAAACGAAATGGGAAGTAATAAAAAAGACAAAGAAAAGAGGAATAAAGAAGCTGTAATGATTGTTTATCAGACCACAGCTTACAGCCCAGGGAATTACAACATATATAACAGCGAGTACAGTACAGGCCTTGTGGTACCCCAACATACCAGGTTGACACACCCTGAGTCAAGACCCAAGGGACCTGACCTCGTCCACTAATTACTTGAGTTAGCTGGTGACTTAACTAAACCACATCTAACCAAGACACACCCGGGCATGACCACGCACCTGGGCAAACACAGCTGTCCAGATCTAACCAGTTTAGTGTTAATTGGCAGGGGTCAATCGCCGGCTGTTTCTCCCCCATATAAAAGCCCTGCAGTCCCGTCCACAGCCTCATTACTCTCGTTACTCTCATTATTCTCATCTGACTCATCTCTCTCCCGTTCGGGTCGTCATTCTGTTCACTCACACAGAGTCACGCTCGTCCTCCCCCCAGGTCGGGAGAGAGACTTCCCGACCAGACCCCGGCGTCACCAGCTAAGCAGAGCCTCCCATAGGAGACAGTCCAGTAGCACCCGCTGGGCCTCCGTCAGGTCACACGTGACTCTTGTCAGAGCTATCCCTAGGGTGAGTTACCTACTGTGGGGAGTGTATTCATTCATGTTTGTGTCCGAGTCAGTATCCAATAACGTAAATATAATGTTCTAGTAATGTCGATATAATATTGATATTAATGTGTCATTGAGTGGAATAATAAATAGTTGTATCGGAGTGGTGTTTGAGAAGTTGTCCCTTAAGAACGTATAAGATAATATTGGTGTAAATAACTAATCGGCCACGCTACCTAACTTCCCCTCTTTACATTTAGAACATAAGAACAAAAGAATGGAGGAAACTGCAACGGGCCTATTGGCCCATACTGGGCAGTCCCGTTTACACCCAACCCCTATTGCTCATATAAGCATCCAACCTATGTTTGAAGCTATTCAGCGTATTCGAGTTAATGATGATATTTGGTAACTTGTTCCATTCATCCACTACTCTGTTTCCAAACCAGTGTTTACCTATTTCGCGCCTAAATCTAAATTTGTCTAACTTAAAACCATTGTTACCAGTTCGCTCCTGGTTGGATAGTTTGAGTACCTTTGTAATGTCCCCTTTGTTTAGCCCTGACTTCCATTTATACACCTCTATCAGGTCGCCCCTCGCTCTACGTCTCTCGAGGGAGTGCAAATTAAGATGCTTTAACCTGTCTCTATACTCAAGGTTCCTCACGCCCGGGATTAGTCTTGTCAGTCTCCTCTGAATTCTTTCCAAGGATTCTATATCCATTCTGTAATACGGTGACCAGAACTGAACTGCGTAATCCAGGTGTGGTCTCACAAGCGCAAGATACAGTTTTAGGATGACCTGGCTAGTCTTGTAACTAATGCTCCTTTGTAAGAACCCAAGTGTATGTATATTATGTATGCTGGATTATATATCATGTATGTATATTATGTATGTGCTCCATTTATGTATTATTTATTCAGCCTAGCTAGCAGCGTGTGGCAATGTTATTACCATATCCCACACGCTTAATTAATGTGCCTGGCGACGTATGGAAGCTGCTAATGTATCACTTGCCATACGTCGCCTATAGCAGTTGACCGGGAGCCTAGTCAAGAGAGAGTGCTGCTCTCCTTTGTGTACATACTCTTATCCAGTAAACCGAACCTACAAAACTATACAGGTGTTTGTGTTCTCTCCTGTATATAGAACTTATTATTCAGAACCTAACACGGCGCAGTGCGTAGTCTTACTGGATAATTACGAGTGATAGTGCAAAGTTTGTAGAAAGCCGGCTAGGGTCCCCTCCCGTCTTGGGTCAAGCCTTGGGTCAACTCCCGCGCCATCTCTCCTCGAAGAATTTCAGCAACTTTGAGCAGTGTCAGTGACAGTGATTTTCTGTGAAGTGTTTAGTGCATTGTGTGTTCGTGCCATTCATGTGTGACCTTGTTCTAAAGGATTCCCAAGGTATACGGCACGTTCTGGGCATTCGTAGGGAGTAGAGTTGAGTGCACCCGTCTCTGACCGCGTCCTGAGGGTAACTAGACTGACTGGGAGTTGCCGCGCCTCTCCCTCCACCCCCCTCACAGCGCCGCCTCCACCCCCCCTCACAGCTGGGGCGAGACGCTCTACCCGCCCAGGACACACACTCACTCGCACACGACACTCGCTGACCGCGCGGCTTCCTTATATATATTTTATATATATAACCTACTTATCTGTGTATTTAATTAATTTTTTGTCTGAAATCTTGTTGATACGACGGGCTGACCGGTCAACACTGATTAAGACATAGTACACAGAGGAAGTAGTTATGTCTCACGCCTTACGTAGCCGTGGACCCAGCGTCTGGATGACCCAGGCGGGTGATAGCCCCGCAGAGATGGATGACCAGACCGGCCACGACGCTTCAGCCCCCACATCGCGCAGTCCCTCACCTCAATATTCAGCGTTGTCTCCAGAGATAATTGCTTTACTGAAGTTTATGAGAGATGAGAAACGCGAGGATGAAGCCCACAGACGTTTGGCGGATGAGCACAGAAGGCAAGCAGAGGCAGAACGAGACAACCAACGGAGATTGGAAGACAGTGAACGGTTTGAAGCCTTGATATCTCGCCTCACTGTTAACCAAGCCCCTGGCTCTAACACTGCCTCGGTACTGACTGGTTCAGATACCTCATCCATGCTTCCTTCACACCCCCCAGCCCCACCTAAAGCAGCAGCTCAAACGCCGCCCATCTTGAAGCCTGATGAGACTTTCCAGACTTTTCGTGAATGGCGGCGACGGTGGACTGATTACTCTACAATGGAGGATCTCCAGAGTTTGTCACAGCCTAAACAACTCATCCAGCTGCGTATGTGCCTGTCCTTGGAAATTCAGCGTGTCTTGGAACATACGTTGCAGGTACCCCCAACCTCTTTGCTGTCTGTAGAGGAGGTACTGGACGTTCTACAACGGCACATCAATGGACAGCAGAATGAAGCTCTGCGCAGGAGGGAATTGTTTAGCTGCAGACAGATGGAGGGTGAGTCTTTTGATGCCTTTTACGTGCGTCTTAAGAGAGCCTCGGAAGAGGTAGATATATGTCCAGGCCACCACCAGCAGTGCGAGGAGACCCAGTTGAGGCAGGTGATCCTGATGGGTGTTAAGGACGAGGAACTTGTCCAACGCCTCACCTCCCTCGACTCTTCCTCTTCTCTTAAGGATGTGTTGACGATATGTCGCTCCTATGAGGCTGCCAGGTGTGCCACCTCTGCCATCCGTGCTCCCCCTACAGCTGTACGCCCTGTGTCCCGGTACAAGAAGGACAAGAAGTCCGTTCCTACGCCTTCGCCCACCACGTCCACGCCCGGTTTATTTTGCAACAACTGTGGTAAGCAGCACGGAACACAGGTGTGTCCAGCTGCTCAGTCTACCTGCAACAGTTGTGACCGTAAGGGCCACTGGTCACTCACAGTACGGTGCCCAGCCAAACGCGTCCAGTGCAATGTGTGTGGTCGTCTGGGCCACTATGACAAGTGTTGCCCTTCCAACATACCCAAGGGACCGCGTCGGCGGAAGCTTCAGCCCCCCTCCACCAGAGAGGGCCGCCCACAGTCTTCCAATCAGACGACTCTTGACAACGCTCGAGCCACATTAGGAATGTGTGCTCCCCCCAGCGTCCCAGGACCAAAGTCCCCCAGTACATCAGCGTCATCGTGACCTATGGCGGTGTGTCATCCCGCCTTCAGATGTTGCCCGACACCGGCGCTGATGCTACAGTCATCGGTCCCCAGCATTTGCAATGCTTGGGGCTCTCTCCAAGTGATCTAGGACCGCCCCCCAAGGATCTCCGCTTTATGGCAGATGGTTCACAGATGACCCCGGCCCTGGGTTCACTCCAAGCACAAGTCACCTTTGGCAACAGGTCGTGTCAAGCCTGGATTGATGTGCATAACGGTGTCCAGACGCCTTTGCTGTCCTACAGACATTGTCAGGAGTTGGCCATCATCTCCCAGGACTTCCCCAAACCTATTCTTGAGGTAAAACACGCCAACAGGGTGCAAAAAGGGAGCAGCAACGACCCTGCTGCCGCCCTACCCCTGCCTCTTGCCAGTGACACCTCTCCTTCGGATGCTCGGAAGTACTTCCTGAAGGAATTCAGCGTCGTTCTGGTGACCAAGTCCGCTCTGGAATCCAAGCCTCTCAAGAAGATGGCAGGCCCCCCCATGAGGATCCACCTGAGGGACGACGCGAAGCCATTCGCTATTTACACCCCTCGACTGGTTCCCCTGGCCTTCCGCGAGGCGGTCAAAAACGAGCTGGACTCCATGGTCGCCCAAGAAATTATTGTACCAACCGGCGATGACCCGTCTCCATGGTGTCACCCGATGGTTGTCGTCGCAAAACCTAAAGGTGGTGTTCGGATCACCACTGACCTTTCCAAGCTCAACAACCAGGTGTCTCGTCCTGCGCACCCTTCTCCCACGCCCTTTGCAGCCATACGCAGCGTGAACCCGAAGGCGCGCTTCTTCACGACGATGGACGCCCTGTGTGGATACTGGCAGATAGAGCTTGCCGAGGAAGACCGACCACTCACAACGTTCATCACCCCGCATGGACGTTACAGTTATTGCCGTGGCCCCATGGGATTCGCCGCTACAGGAGACGCTTTCTGTCTTCGAGGTGATATGGCTCTACAAGGTCTGGCAAACTGCGTGAAAGTGGTCGACGACATACTCGTGTACGACGAGGATTATATGGATCACCTCTGCCGTATCTACGAGGTACTCAACAGGTGCCGGAAGCACGGCATTACCCTAAATGCCGACAAGTTTGTTCTGGCCAGCTCTTCAGTTGACTTTTGTGGGTACACCCTCTCAGGGAATGGTATCGCAGCTGACCCGGAAAAGGTCCGCGCCATTACGGATTTTCCCACCCCTGCTAACCTGACCGACTTGAGGTCCTTCATCGGTCTCGTCAACCAGTTAGCAGAGTTTTCGTCGGACATCTCCGCAGCTGCTCAACCACTTCGCCCCCTGATGAGCCCCAAGAGGACATTCCTGTGGACCCCCGACCACGACAAGGCCTTCCAGCAAGTGAAACAGGCCCTGTCTCGTCCACCTGTCCTCGCCACGTTTGACCCAGCCTTGCCGACAGTTCTGCAGACAGATGCCTCACGCTTGTATGGCGTGGGATACGCCCTACTGCAGGATCATGGTGGAGGGCAGTTCCGGCTCGTCCAGTGTGGCTCGCGTTTCCTCTCTGACACTGAGACGCGCTATGCCACTATTGAGTTGGAGCTGTTGGCTGCGGTTTGGGCGATGTCCAAGTGCAGGTTTTACCTCATAGGCCTGCAATACTTTCACCTAGTGACCGACCATCGCCCGCTTGTCCCGATCCTCAACCACTACACGCTAGACGCCGTTGAGAACCCTCGCCTCCAGCGTCTGAAAGAGAAACTCTCGGCGTACATCTTCACTGCAGTGTGGCGTGCTGGTAAGGAGCTCTGCATCCCTGATGCCTTATCCCGCTCCCCTGTCAGCCGCCCTACTCCAGAAGACCATGTACTCGACGCCGACCTCGCTCTTTCCGTCAGGACTGTGGTCACTCTCCATGCCGTCCAATCCCTTCGTTCGGACCTGTCACCAGATGACGACAAGGCAATGGAGGACCTTCGAACAGCGGCCCGAGATGACCCTTCCTATGTCCGACTCGTCGAGTGTGTGAGGAATGGATTTCCTAGCAACCGCTACGATCTTCACAACACCCTGCTCCCGTATTGGAAACTCCGCGATGAACTCTACTGCGACGGAGACCTTGTTCTGTACGGAGCACGTGTCGTTGTCCCTGCTGCATCACGTCCCCACGCCTTGGCCCGCCTTCACGACAGTCACCGTGGAGCTGAGGCCACCAAACGACGTGCACGACAGACTGTGTTCTGGCCCGGCATCAACTCCGACATCTCCAATGTTGTCCGTGCGTGTGAGCCCTGCCAAGTATTACAACCCAGCCAGCAGCAGGAACCCTTTATGAGTGACGACAACCCCACCCGCCCCTTTGAGTCTGTGTCGGCCGACTTTTTCTGTGTGTCAGGAAAGTCCTTCCTCGTTATCGTCGACCGTCTCTCTGGTTGGCCGGTTGTCATCAAGTGCGGTAATGACACGACGTCTGCCGCCACCATCAGCAAGTTCCGCCACTACTTCCGTGACGTGGGCGTTCCTGTACGCCTGCGAACCGACGGAGGGCCTCAGTTCACAAGCCGGGACTTTGCTGTGTTCCTCGACCGATGGGGAGTCCGGCATGTGTTGTCATCGCCCCATTACCCGCAGTCCAACGGCCACGCTGAGGCTGCTGTCAAATCCCTGAAGAACCTCATCCTTAAGGTGGCCCCTTCTGGGAACATTGACTGCGAGGCCTTCGACAGGGGTCTTCTTGAACTCCGCAACACACCTAACTACACCGGACGCTCCCCTGCCCAGGTTTTGTATGGACGCCCCCTTCGTTCTTGTGTCCCTGCTCACCCTCAATCCTTCTCCAAGGAGTGGCAGGCCAAGACAGAGGATTGTGATCGCCGAGCCGCCGAACGTGTTCAGGACGTCGTCGCCCGCTACAATGACCACGCCCGTTCTCTCCCCAGGTTGAGTGTCGGCACCCAAGTCCGTGTTCAGGACCCGACCTCCCTACGTTGGGACAAAGTAGGCATAGTCATGGGTCTCGGCAGGTCACGGGACTACCAGGTGCGGTTACCCAGTGGTCGTGTGTGGTGGAGGAACCGCCGTTTTCTCCGACCCGTAACAATGCCTTCTGCTGGCCCCGCCACCAGTGTTGAGTCCCATACCCTTCCCAGTGATGAAGTCCCTCGACGCTCAGAACGGATCCAAAAGAAAAGGTCCGCTCAAGACTTTGCTATGAGCGTATAGGGGGGAGGGAGGTGTATGTATATTATGTATGCTGGATTATATATCATGTATGTATATTATGTATGTGCTCCATTTATGTATTATTTATTCAGCCTAGCTAGCAGCGTGTGGCAATGTTATTACCATATCCCACACGCTTAATTAATGTGCCTGGCGACGTATGGAAGCTGCTAATGTATCACTTGCCATACGTCGCCTATAGCAGTTGACCGGGAGCCTAGTCAAGAGAGAGTGCTGCTCTCCTTTGTGTACATACTCTTATCCAGTAAACCGAACCTACAAAACTATACAGGTGTTTGTGTTCTCTCCTGTATATAGAACTTATTATTCAGAACCTAACACCAAGTACTTTATTAGCCTTGTTACGAGCAAAAACACATTGTTTACTTGGCTTAAGGTTCCTACTTATCATTACTCCAAAATCTCTCTCGCAGTCGGATTTCTCTATGGCATCTTTGTTCATCTGGTATCTGGTTTCCCTGTTTACATCTCCTATACTGAGTACTTTACATTTGTCCACGCTGAATTTCATCTGCCATTTTTCAGACCATTCGAAAAATTTGTTTAGATCTTCCTGTAGTTTTGCGGATTCCTCATCAGATTTAATAACACGTCCTATTTTAGTGTCATCTGCAAATTTACTTATGTTGCTGTCTATGCCGATATCTATATCGTTTATGTATATAATAAATAATAATGGTCCAAGTACTGAGACTTGGGGAACTCCACTAGTGACGGTGCTCCAATGAGACTTTGTGCCGTTAATGCTCACTTGCTGTTTCCTGTCCTGTAACCACGCCCTAATTCATTTAAGGATATTACCTTTGATGCCATGTGCTTCTACCTTTCTAATTAGTCTTTCGTGGGGGACTCTGTCGAAGGCTTTGCTAAAGTCGAGATATACCACATCATAATTGTGCCCCTCGTCCACCGATTCGAAAACTGATGAAAAGAATGTTAATAGATTAGTTAGACATGAACGCCTGCTCGTGAAGTCATGTTGGGAATCATTGATCAACTTGTGCTTGTCCAGGTGGTTTCGAATAGAGTTTGAAATGATCGATTCTAGTAGTTTGTCTACTATTGATGTTAGGCTGATTGGGCGGTAGTTAGAGGATAGTGACCTATTCCTCTTCTTGAAAATCGGCATTACATTCCCTATCCTCCAGGATTCTGGTACTACACCTGTTTTTAAGGACATGTTAAACAACTTAGCTAAGGGCATACTAAGCTCTTCCTTACATTCCTTTAATACTCTGGCAAATATCTCATCGGGACCAGGTGACTTATTTGGCTTTAGTTTGTCTATATTTGCTTACTAACATCGTTACGAGTCACTACTATCTCGCTTAATTTGTTTTCTTCACTATATCTGAATAGAGTCCGTGCCTTGGATATCATGTTTAAATTTTCGGTGGTAAAAACCGTTGAAAATTATTTATTCAAATTATTGCTCATTTCTCCGTCATTGTCAGTGAGCTCACTGGTATCTGACCGTATTGGTCCAATCTTTTCTCGTGTTTTAGTTTGATACATTTGGTAGAATCCTTTGGGGTTTGTCTTCGCCTCCCTTGCTATCCTTACCTCATTATTCCTCTTGGTTTTCCTTATCTCGGTTTTAACCTTCTAGCCAATACCTTATAATAATCCTACAGGAAAATTTTGCCACGATTTATCCTTCTACCTATAGCCCTCCTTTTTCCAATGATGTTCTTTAAATAATTATTTATCCATTTAGGGTCATTGTTGTCTGATCTGAGTTTTTTGTATGGTATGTTCTGCCTTTGTGCATTAAGTAACTCATTATTTAAATTGTCGTGGAACTCGGCAATCTCAGATCTCGTTATCAGGTCCGTGTCATCTGTCAGGTTCACACCCAAGCGCGACACCCCTTCTCTCAGCTGCCTCTTTAAACTGTCAAAGTTTTCCCTTCTGAAATCTGGTACTTTAGTGGAATTTTCCTTACGTCTGCCCTGAAAATCTAACTGGAATCTAATTTCTTTGGTGATCCGTGTTTGCAAGTTCGTTCCCTACCTCGACATTGCTAATGAGGTTTTCTCTGTTTGACAGAACTACATCGAGTTTATTATTTCTCCAGGTGGGTTCGGTTATATGTTGACTTAGGAAATAGTCCTGGATCGTTACGAGAAAATCCTCTGATTCTGAATTACCCGTAAGATCAGTCCAATCTATTTAGCCAAGGTTAAAGTCGCCTACTAAACAGACTTTGCTGTGTATGGAAGCCCTGTGCATTTCCTCCCAGATAAGTCTCTCATTGACTCTATCAAGATAGGGAGGTCTGTATATTACTCCTGTGATTAATTTTTCCCTACTGTTACAAGTTGGGGATTTAGAATATAGTTAAAAGTCTACCAAGATCCCAACAGGCAACAACAATAAAAAACAAAGACAATCGGACTATAAATGGGTAGACAAAGGATGCAAGTTTTTGTTGTGTATAATTAAGTACCATAAATTCCTTAACAAAATATTCAGCTTTCTATAATTTACCCTTAACCATACTTAACCTAAACATTAACAGTATATACACATTTATACAACATACAATAATTTTGAAGCAAGTGGACGCGGGGAGGCAATATAAGATTACAAATACTTAAGTGCGGAGCTGAGATGGCTGACGAGTAAGGCTGAATATTGTAGAAGACCGTAGGTAGTCACTGTGCCATAGGTTTCCAGGATGGGTGATCCTGTGGTCATTTCCCAGAGTGAACTGAACTCTCCTTGAACTGGAGCTGACGAAGAAGACTTGGAGGAGGTGAAGCAACAACCAGGATATGGAGAAGGGAAACCCCGGAGTGGTAACTAAGAGTAGTCATACTCGGGTTTCGTCCCTAGATGGCGTTGCTCGTGGTGCTGGGTAGGTAGATCAGGACAATAGATGGCGTGGTTCGTAACACACCCCCCCTCCAAAGACCTCCGTAGCGCTGGCGCGAAGGAGGTGATCACCTGGTGCGTCTGGAGAGTAGCTGCTGCATTTCCACTGGTGCTCGGGATAAGGAGTCCGCAATCAGGTTGTCCACCCCCTTTATGTGAAGGACTTGTAGATTAGAGGGCTGGGTGAGGAGAGCCCAGAGGAGGATTCGCTAGTTGGTGGTCTTGTTGGTTTGGATGAACGTGAGTGGGTTATGGTCCGTGAAGAATAGGATTGTTTGTGGGCAAGACTGGAGGTAATATTCAAACTTCTTTATTGCCAACACCAGAGCCAGGGCCTCCTTCTCTATGGTCGAGTAGTTGGTCTGATGTTTTTTCAACTTGGCGGAGTAGTATGCCACAGGGTGAAGGACATCAGTGGTTGGGTCAGGTTGTAGGAGCACAGCCCCCACTCCGACACGGCTAGCGTCGATTTGCAGATGGAAGGGCAAGGTGTAGTCAGGGGAGTGGACTACACGCCTGGAGGCAAGGAAAGCTTTGAGGCGGTGGAAAGACTGGTCGCATCTCTGGTTCCAGATGTAAGGGACCGCAGAACTGGTAAGGTCTGTGAGGGGTCGGGCAACGCTGGAGAAGTTACTGCAGAACCGACGGTAGTAGCCGCACATCCCCAGGAAGTGCATGAGTTCCTTCCTCGTCCTTGGAGTGGGGAAGGACAAGATGGCTTTAATGTTTGTGCCCTTGGGTCTCACCATACCATGCCCAACGATATGTCCCAGGTAAGTCACTGAGGCCCGGCCAAAAGCAGATTTAGCCAGGTTTATGGTGAATCCAGTCTCTTGCAGTCGTGGGAACAGTATCTCCAAACGCACCAGATGTTCGTCCCAGCCGTCCGACACCACCACCAGGTCATCCAGGTAGGCGAACGTCCCACCTAGGTCCTGAATCAGGTAATTGATGGCCCTCTGGAACGTGGCCGGAGCATTAGAAAAGCCAAACGCCATAACCAAATATTGAAAAAGACCAAATGGAGTTATAAATGCGGAGATTATTTTTGCCCTATCCGTGAGTCCCACTTGATAATATCCTTTCAATAAGTCCACCGTACTGATAAATTTTGCACAGCCTATGCTGTTTATTGTATCTTCAATCAAAGGTAAAGGGTAGGAGTCAGAGACAGTGACCTGGTTCACTTTACGATAATCGGTACAGAAACGAAAAGTGCTATCAGGTTTTGGAATGAAAAGGTAAGGTGAAGCCCAGGGGGAGGTACTAGGCTCTCTTTTTTGTGGATTTATTCGATATGCTGATTGCCTAATGGGTTGTACATCATCTGAGATTAGCTTAATATCATGTTTAAGTATATTGCAAAACCCTGGGAGGCCTGATGTGACTTTAGGATATGTCGATAATAACTTAGTGAGATCTTTTGCTTGAGATGGA
The DNA here is from genome assembly GCA_958450375.1 of Homarus gammarus. Lineage (NCBI taxonomy): Eukaryota > Metazoa > Arthropoda > Malacostraca > Decapoda > Nephropidae > Homarus > Homarus gammarus. The sequence continues at coordinate 39,414 of CAUDMG010003305.1, read as the reverse complement.
TTCAGAACAGAAAAATACTCATCCAAGTTGTTGAGTATGTGACTGTTAGCTGGGTTTTCTTTAGGTAGAGGGAAGTCTAAATTCTCCAATAGGTCCATGTCATCTGTCTCCGGCTCCGGCCCTGACAAAACCGTATGCAATACAGGTAGGCTTATGTTACGTTCTGAATAATAAGTTCTATATACAGGAGAGAACACAAACACCTGTATAGTATTGTAGGTTCGGTTTACTGGATAAGAGTATGTACACAGAGGGAAGCAGCACTCTCCCTTGGCTAGGCTCCTTGTCAACTGCTATAGACGACGTATGGCAAGTGATACATTAGCAGCTTCCATACGTCGCCAGGCACATTAATTAAGCATGTGGGATATGGTAATAACATTGCCACACGCTGCTAGCTAGGCTGAATAAATAAATACATAAATGGAGCACATACATAATATACATACATGATATATAATCCAGCATACATAATATACATACACCTCCCTCCCCCCTATACGCTCATAGCAAAGTCTTGAGCGGACCTTTTCTTTTGGATCCGTTCTGAGCGTCGAGGGACTTCATCACTGGGAAGGGTATGGGACTCAACACTGGTGGCGGGGCCAGCAGAAGGCATTGTTACGGGTCGGAGAAAACGGCGGTTCCTCCACCACACACGACCACTGGGTAACCGCACCTGGTAGTCCCGTGACCTGCCGAGACCCATGACTACGCCTACTTTGTCCCAACGTAGGGAGGTCGGGTCCTGAACACGGACTTGGGTGCCGACACTCAACCTGGGGAGAGAACGGGCGTGGTCATTGTAGCGGGCGACGACGTCCTGAACACGTTCGGCGGCTCGGCGATCACAATCCTCTGTCTTGGCCTGCCACTCCTTGGAGATGGATTGAGGGTGAGCAGGGACACAAGAACGAAGGGGGCGTCCATACAAAACCTGGGCAGGGGAGCGTCCGGTGTAGTTAGGTGTGTTGCGGAGTTCAAGAAGACCCCTGTCGAAGGCCTCGCAGTCAATGTTCCCAGAAGGGGCCACCTTAAGGATGAGGTGCTTCAGGGATTTGACAGCAGCCTCAGCGTGGCCGTTGGACTGCGGGTAATGGGGCGATGACAACACATGCCGGACTCCCCATCGGTCAAGGAACGCAGCGAAGTCCCGGCTTGTAAACTGAGGCCCTCCGTCGGTTTGCAGGCGTACAGGAACGCCCACGTCACGGAAGTAGTGGCGGAACTTGCTGATGGTGGCGGCAGACGTCGTGTCATTACCGCACTTGATAACAACCGGCCAACCAGAGAGACGGTCGACGATAACGAGGAAGGACTTTCCTGACACACAGAAAAATTCGGCCGACACAGACTCAAAGGGGCGGGTGGGGTTGTCGTCACTCATGAAGGGTTCCTGCTGCTGGCTGGGTTGAAATACTTGGCGGGGCTTACACACCCGGACAGCATTGGAGGTGTCGGGGTCGATGCCAGGCCGGAACACAGTCTGTCTTGCACGCCGTTTGGTGGCCTCGGCTCCACAGTGACTGTCGTGGAGGCGAGCCAAGGCGTGGAGACTTGAAACAGCAGGGACAACTACCGAAGGAGAGGTGTCACTGGCCAGAGGTAGGGGCAGGGCGGCAGCAGGGTAGTTGCTGCTCCCTTCGTGCACCCTGTTGGCGTGTCTTACCTCGAGAATCGGTGTTGGGAAGTCCTGGGAGATGATGGCCAACTCTTGGCAATGTCTGTAGGACAGCAAAGGAGTCGGGACGCCATTATGCACATCAATCCAGGCTTGACACGACCTGTTGCCAAAGGTGACGTGTGCATAGAGTGAACCTAGGGCCGGGGTCATCTGTGAACCATCTGCCGTAAAGCGGAGATCCTTGGGGGGCGGTCCTAGATCACTTGGAGAGAGCCCCAAGCATTGCAAATGCTGGGGACCGATGACTGTAGCATCAGCGCCGGTGTCGGGCAACATCTGAAGACGGGATGACACACCGCCGTAGGTCACGATGACGCTGATGTACTGGGGGACTTTGGTCCTGGGACGCGGGGGGGAGCACACATTCCTAATGTGGCTCGAGCGTTGTCAGGAGTCGTCGTGCCTCTGATTGGAAGGCTGTGGGCGGCCCTCTCTGGTGGAAGGGGGCTGAAGCTTCCGCCGACGCGGTCTCTTGGGTATGTTGGAAGGGCAACACTTGTCATAGTGGCCCAGACGACCACACACATTGCACTGGACGCGTTTGGCTGGGCACCGTACTGTGAGTGACCGGTGGCCCTTACGGTCACAACTGTTGCAGGTAGACTGAGCAGCTGGACACACCTGTGTTCCGTGCTGCTTACCACAGTTGTTGCAAAATAAACCGGGCGTGGACGTGGTGGGCGAAGGCGTAGGAACAGACTTCTTGTCCTTCTTGTACCGGGACACAGCGCGTACAGCTGTAGGGGGAGCGCGGATGGCAGAGGTGGCACACCTGGCAGCCTCATAGGAGCGACATATCGTCAACACATCCTTAATAGAAGAGGAAGAGTCGAGGGAGGTGAGGCGTTGGACAAGTTCCTCGTCCTTAACACCCATCAGGATCACCTGCCTCAACTGGGTCTCCTCGCACTGCTGGTGGTGGCCTGGACATATATCTACCTCTTCCGAGGCTCTCTTAAGACGCACGTAAAAGGCATCAAAAGACTCACCCTCCAACTGTCTACAGCTAAACAATTCCCTCCTGCGCAGAGCTTCATTCTGCTGTCCTTTGAGGTGCCGTTGTAGAACGTCCAGTACCTCCTCTACAGACAGCAAAGAGGTTGGGGGTACCTGCAACGTATGTTCCAAGACACGCTGAATTTCCAAGGACAGGCACATACGCAGCTGGATGAGTTGTTTAGGCTGTGACAAACTCTGGAGATCCACCATTGTAGAATAATCAGTCCACCGTCGCCGCCATTCACGAAAAGTCTGGAAAGTCTCATCAGGCTTCAAGATGGGCGGCGTTTGAGCTGCTGCTTTAGGTGGGGCTGGGGGGCGTGAAGGAAGCATGGATGAGGTATCTGAACCAGTCAGTACCGAGGCAGTGTTAGAGCCAGGGGCTTGGTTAACAGTGAGGCGAGATATCAAGGCTTCAAACCGTTCACTGTCTTCCAATCTCCGTTGGTGGTCTCGTTCTGCCTCTGCTTGCCTTCTGTGCTCATCCGCCAAACGTCTGTGGGCTTCATCCTCGCGTTTCTCATCTCTCATAAACTTCAGTAAAGCAATTATCTCTGGAGACAACGCTGAATATTGAGGTGAGGGACTGCGCGATGTGGGGGCTGGAGCGTCGTGGCCGGCCTGGTCATCCATCTCTGCGGGGCTATCACCCGTCTGACTCATCCAGGCGCTGGGTCCATGGCTACGTAAGGCGTGAGACATAACTACTTCATCTGTGTACTATGTCTTAAATCAGTGTTGACCGGTCAGCCCGTCGTATCAACAAGATTTCAGACAAAAAATTAATTAAATACACAGATAAGTAGATTATATATATAAAATATATATAAGGAAGCCACGCGGTCAGCGAGTGTTAGTACATGTATGTGTGTGAGTGAGTGTGTGTCCCGGGCGGGCAAAGCGTCTCGCCCCAGCTGTGAGGGGGGGTGGAGGCGGCGCTGTGAGGGGGTGGAGGGAGAGGCGCGGCGACTCCCAGTCAGTCCAGTTACCCTCAGAACGCGGTCAGAGACGGGTGCACTGAACTCTACTCCTTTCAAATGCCCAGAACGTGCCGTATACCTTGGGAATCCTTTAGAACAAGGTCACACATGAATGGCACGAACACACAATGCACTAAACACTTCACAGAAAATCACTGACACTGCTCAAAGTTGCTAAATTCTTCGAGGAGAGGTGACGCGCGGGAGTTGACCCAAGCGAGAGTCCATAGAGTCCATAGCCGGCTTCCCCACAAACTTTGCACTATCACTCGTAATTAGCCAGTAAGCTCGGATCACTGCGCCATGTTTGGTTCTGAATAATAAGTTCTATATACAGGAGAGAACACAAACACCTGTATAGTATTGTAGGTTCGGTTTACTGGATAAGAGTATGTACACAGAGGGAAGTAGCACTCTCCCTTGGCTAGGCTCCTTGTCAACTGCTATAGACGACGTATGGCAAGTGATACATTAGCAGCTTCCATACGTCGCCAGGCACATTAATTAAGCATGTGGGATATGGTAATAACATTGCCACACGCTGCTAGCTAGGCTGAATAAATAAATACATAAATGGAGCACATACATAATATACATACATGATATATAATCCAGCATACATAATATGCATGCAGCTTATAGCCTCTGTGATGTCGTCCTCTGACTGCCTGGAATGGTATAGTTTCATGAGATTAATGTGAACAAGTTGTGAATCTTTTCTACGATCAGGATTATGGACTATATAGTTGAGGGGAGATAGTTTATTAGCATTGATTTGAAAGTTTTGATGGAACCGTTCCAAGCAACCTTGGGATTGTGGGTGGTAAGCCGAAGATGTACAATGGTCCACACTGAGGTCTTTCATCACCTGTTTGAAAAGATTGCTCGTAAAATTGGTGCCCTGATCGGATTGGATCTCTTTAGGAATGCCCACTGAAGTGAAAAGGTGCAAAAGAGGTTTGATTACATTTTTTGAAGTGATGCTTTTAAGGGGAAAAGCCTCAGGATAACGTGTACTGGTATCCATAACTGTGAGCATGAATTGATTTCCCTTCTTAGTCTTTGGTAATGGGCCCACACAATCCACAACAATCTTTTCAAATGGTGTAGAAAATACTGGGATGGGCATAATGAGAGCTGCTGGTATACTTTCATTTGGTTTTCCTACCATTTGACAAATATGACAAGATTTTAGGTACTTTGACACATCCTTCCTAAGTCCAGGCCAGTAATAGTGTTGGAGGAGCTTTTTATATGTTTTCAGGATTCCCAAATGTCCTGAAATACCATCATGGGCAAGGGCAATTAATGCTGGTCTGACTGAGGAGGGAATTACCACTTGATGTATTTCAGACCACGTGTCTAGATGGGCAAGCTCAGGGGGCCTATAGGCCCTCATCAAAACCCCTTCCTGATAATAAAAACACGGAAGGGTGTTAAAATCTTTACCCTCAACTGCTGCGTGACGAAGTTTATTCAAAGATGGATCAGATTGTTGGGCTTTAATGAGCTCATCCTTACTAATGGTCTTATTGTACAGATCTTCTGTGGGTAGGAAGATATTGGAGGTGGTTTTAGATGAAGAGGGCCCATTTCGCACACTCTGTGACCGGGTGACAGCACAAGATGGGAAAAGGTGAGGAATACTTTCTTCAAGGTCAGTGGTGGAGTTGACAGGTAAGTGAGAGTCGACTGTCTTTATGTTGGGAACCAATAGATCTCCTACCAAGTCATTACCCAATATTAAATGAATGCGGCTCACAGGCATTGTATCTTTCCTAATGGCTATTTGTACTTCCCCAGTAATCAAGGGACATTGGAGGTGCACTTTAGCTAAGAGATAGGAAGAATGGGATGAGAGATCTGAAATTAGAACACTCTCATTAGTAAATGCGGTAGATATATCAGGAATGACGTTAAACAGGAGGATAGATTGTGCTGCGCCCGTATCACGTAGTATACGAATAGGGAAAGAACGAGACCCTTCTATGGTTGAAATTTTTCCCTCATAGGTGAATGAAGAGAAGAGATCCTGATGGGGCCTTTCCACATTGGTGGTTGCTATTGGTTTGGATTTGGGATCCAGGGAACTACTTTTAGCAATTCGACACTTTGGGTGTTTACAAGTCTGGGTGGTATGGCCTGGGTTTTTACAGTAAGAACAAGTAAACTTGGTTGCATCAGGGGGGGGGGGGGTAGGTGTGGGACCTTTCGACCTACCACTCACGCCCCCAAGCTTATCATCAGAGGAGGACCTAACATGTCGGGAAGTACCACGTTCTCTACTGCCCAGTGACTCCACCAGCAAGGCGTACGCATCAGCCAGCTCAGCAGCATGCCCTAAATTAACCTCTCCACGCTCCTCCACATGCTTGAAGATGTGAAATCGTATCTTGCTCTTCCACTCCTCCAGGACTACCAAATTTAACAAATCCTGAAATGTGGAGGTCTCTGTAGCCTCTAACCACTTCTTAAAAAACCTAAGCTTTTCTTGAGCAAACTCAACAAAGGTGTGTGAAAATGATTTGGTTAGTTTATGAAACTTCTGCTTGTATCCATCTGGCGTGATAGCATAAGAGGTGAGGATATTCTTTTTTACGTTATCATAGTCATCAGTCTGGTCTAAACAGTTATAAACTCTACGAGCCTTACCACATAATTTAGGAACTCACACCGACACCCACTGGTCCTTAGGCCACTCATTCTTCCCGGCTATTTTCTCAAAAGTCCTAAATGACCCGTCCATATCGGATTCATCAAACCCGGGAACAAGGGAAGAAGCACTAGCAGGGTTAAAAGCAGCTAGTTTCTCTTTTAATGCTACTTCTTTTGATTTAAACTCCGATGTTAAGGTGACTTCTGTCTCTCTCACCTGCAGTTCTTTCAGTCTAACCTCCTGCTCCAACTTGGCCTGTTCCATCCTTTCCTCATGCTCCAATTTGGCCTGTTCCGACATTCCCTCATGCTCCAACTTGGCCTGTTCCAACTTGGCCTGTTCCAACTTTTCCTCATGCTCCAACTTGCACTCCAACTTGGCGTGTTCCAACTTGGCCTGTTCCAACTTGGCCTGTTCCAACTTTTCCTCCTGCTCCAATTTGGCCTGTTCCAACTCGAGTTCTTTCATTTTGATTTGGAACTCGAACCTAGCTCGTTCTAGTTTTAAGGCGTCTGCTCTTTGTGCTTTTTCTTGAGGGCTAGCCAGACCTGAGGCAACTTCTGAGTGAGGAGGGGTGGTGGATAGTTTTGAAGTTTCTTGGACATGGGCGTTAATCGGTCAACAGCGGATTCTTTTAAAACTTCTTGTTGAACCAACATTTCAATTACATGATTTTTTAACATTTCCTTAGTCAGTTGCTGTGAAAATGGGATATTGTAATAGTTGGCTATTTCTTTCCATTCTTTCTTCAGGATATTAACACGTAATTTAGCTACGGAAGGATTTTCAATAAAATCCTGGAGATCAAAACCTGAGGTGGCCATTGTTAAGAAAACTAGGATAAATTAACTAATGGTCAAAAGATGAGATAAGTGGATTACCCTAGAAAATATCACGGCAGTGGATAACCAGAAAGTCCCGGAAACTAACCAAGTTATACCTAGGGAAATTACACTTATGAATATTGTTCTTCTGAGAAGATCCTTAGATAAGGATAAGAGACTTGAAAGAGGAAGGGCGTATTACGGCATTTATATAAAGATACGGATTAACAACCCTTAGATACTTGAAACAGGAAGGGCGTATTACGGCATTAATATAAAGATCCGGATTAACAACCCTTAGATACTTGAAACAGGAAGGGCGTATTTCGGCATTTATATAAAGATCCGGATAAACAACCCTTGAGTAAACAGGAAGGGCGTATTACGGCATTTATATAAAGATCCGGATTAACAACCCTTAAGTTACTTGATTATTGACCCCGAATGAGATTATGAGAAGAAGAATAATTGAGGCTTTATAATTTTGGGGTCCTGGTACAGCGGGCATCCCAAGATATCACTTCACCCTAAACTAGTGACTATGGAACAGCCTACTCTGGAGTGAGGGTACGGCATTAAACAGATCCGGATTCTTCCCTACACTCGATAAGACTCACTACACGACTGCCACATGTAATAACAGGTAAACCTTATGACACTTGGAACCTAATATCCTACGTCTGTCACTCTTACTGTACGATAATACCAATATATGCACACACATATGAAGGAAACTTTAAACCACCGTAAATCAATTGTGAACAGAAGTGACTGGGAGGAATAATTAACAAGGAGTTAAAACGGGGGAAGGAATATGGCACTTAATGTTGGGTCCTGTCACGGTCGCCATTTGTTACGAGTTGGGGATTTAGAATATAGTTAAAAGTCTACCCAGATCCCAACAGGCAACAACAATAAAAAAACAAAGACAATCGGACTATAAAAGGGTAGACAAAGGATGAGAGTTTTTGTTGTGTATAATAAAGTACCATAAATTCCTTAACAAAATATTCAGCTTTTTATAATTTACCCTTAACCATACTTAACCTAAACATTAACAGTATATACATATTTATACAACATAAAATAATTTTGAAGCAAGTGGACGCGGGGAGGCAATATAAGATTACAAATACTTAAGTGAGGAGGTGAGATGGCTGACGAGTAAGGCTGAGTATTGTAGAAGACGGTAGGTAGTCACTGTGCCGTAGGTTTCCAGGATAGGTGATCCTGTGGTCACTTCCAGAGTGAACTGAACTCTCCTCGAACTGGAGCTGACGAAGAAGACTTGGAGGAGGTGACGCAACAACCAGGATATGGAGAAGGGAAACCCCGGAGTGGTAACTAAGAGTAGTCATACTCGGGTTTCGTCCCTAGATGGCGTTGCTCGTGGTGCTGGGTAGGTAGATCATGACAATTGATGGCGTGGTTCGTAACACTACCGTCGATTAATTCTATCCAAATTGTTTCTGTATTCCGCTCAGTTTATATTTCCTTATTTATTTCACACTTCAGATTATCCCTGACATAGATTGCTACTCTGCCTCATTTCCTGGTCTGCCTATCTGTATGGAACAATTTGTAACCCGCAATTTGGTATTCGACCGGTAACTCACGTGAGTCTAGGTTGAGCCATGTTTCAGTTGTTACGAACCCCTCCACCGATTGTCTTCATCTACCTACCCAGCACCACGAGCAACGCCATCTAGGGACGAAACACGAGTATGGCTCGTCTTAGTTACCACTCCCGGGTTTCCCTTCTCCATATCCTGGTTGTTGCGTCACTTCCGCCTCGGTCTACTTTGTCAGCTCCAATTCGAGGAGAGGGCACTTCACTCTGGGAAGCGACCACAGGATCACCTATCCTGGAAACCTACGGCACAGTGACTATTTACCGTCTTCTACCATACTCAGCCTTGCTCGTCAGCCATCTCAGCTCCTCACTTAAGTATTTGTAATCTTGTATTGCCTCTCCCCCCTCCACATTGCTTCACTATTGTTTTATGTTTTATTACTATGTATATACTGTTCGTGTTTAGGTTAAGTTTGGTTAAGGGTAGTGAATAAGCTGAATATTTTGTTAAGGAATTTATGGTACTTTATTATATACAACGAAAACTCGCATCCTTTGTCTACCCTTTTTTTAGTCCGATTGTCTTTGTTTTTTTTTGTTGTTACCTGTTGGGATCTGGGTAGACGTATAAATATATTCTAAATCCCCAACTCGTAACAAATGGCGACCGTGACAGGACACGACCTTAAGTACCATATTCCTTCCTCCCTTGTTACTCAGTGTTAATTACCCCTCCCAGTCACTTCTGCTTACAATTGCTTTACGGTGGTTTAAAGTTTCCTTCATATGTGTGTGCATATATTGGTATTATCGTACAGTAAGAGTGACAGACGTAGGATGATAGGTTCCAAGTGTCATAAGGCTTACCTGTTATTACACGTGGCAGTCGTGTGGTAAGTCTTATCGAGTGTAGGGAAGAATCCGGATCTGTTTAATGCCGTACCCTCACTCCAGAGTAGGCTGTTCCATAGTTACTAGTTTAGAGTGAAGTGATATCTTGGGACGCCCCGCTCTACCAGGACCCCATAATTATAAAGCCTCCATTATTGTTCTTCTCATTATCTCATTCAGGGCTGTTAATCCAGATCTTTATATAAATGCCGTAATACGCCCTACCTCTTTCAAGTATATCAGGGTTGTTAATCCGGATCTTTATATTAATGCCGTAATACGCCCTACCTCTTTCAAGTCTCTTGTCCTTATCTAAGGATCTTCTCGGAAGAACAATAATCATAAGTGTAATTTCCCTAGGTGTAACTTGGTTAGTTTCCGGGACTTTCTGGTTATCCACTGCCGTGATATTTTCTAGGGTTATCCACTAATCTTATCTTTTGACCATTAGTTAATTTATCCTATTTTTCTTAACAATGGCCACCTCAGGTTTTGATCTCCAGGATTTTATTGAAAATCCTTCCGTAGCTAAATTACGTGTTAATATCCTGAAGAAAGAATGGAAAGAAATAGCCAACTATTACAATATCCCATTTTCACAGCAAATGACTAAGGAAATGTTAAAAAATCATGTGATTGAAGTGTTGGTTCAACAAGAAGTTTTAAAAGAATCCGCTGTTGACAGATTAACGCCCATGTCCAAGAAACTTCAACCACTATCCACCACCCCTCCTCACCCAGAAGTTGCCTCAGGTCTGGCTAGCCCTCAAGAAGAAACACAACGAATAGACCCCTTAGAACTAGAACGAGCTAGGTTCGAGTTCCAAATCAAAATGAAAGAACTCGAGTTGGAGCAGGCCAAGTTGGAGCAGGAGGGAAGGTCGGAACAGGCCAAGTTGGAGCATGAGGGAAGGTTGGAACAGGCCAAGTTGGAGCATGAGGGAATGTCGGAACAGGCCAAGTTGGGGCATGAGGAAAGGATGGAACAGGCCAAGTTGGTGCAGGAGGTTAAACTGAAAGAACTACAGGTGAGAGAGACAGAAGTCACCTTAACATCGGAGTTTAAATCAAAAGAAGTGGCATTAAAAGAGAAACTCGCTGCTTTTAACCCTGCTACTGCTTCTTCCCTTGTTCCCGGGTTTGATGAATCCGATATGGACGGGTCATTTAGGACTTTTGAGAAAATAGCCGCGAAGAATGAGTGGCCCAAGGACCAGTGGGTGTCAGTGTTAGTTCCTAAATTATATGGTAAGGCTCGTAGAGTTTATAACTGTTTAGACCAGACTGATGACTATGATAACGTAAAAAAGAATATCCTCACCTCTTATGCTATCACGCCAGATGGGTACCGGCAGAAGTTTCGTAAACTAACCAAACCATTTTCACACACATTTGTTGAGTTTGCTCAAGAGAAGCTTAGGTTTTTTAAGAAGTGGTTAGAGGCTACAGAGACCTCCACATTTCAGGATTTGTTTAATTTGGTAGTCCTGGAGGAGTGGAAAAGCAAGATACCATTTCACATCTTGAAGCATGTGGAGGAGCGTGGAGAGGTTAATTTAGGGCGTGCTGCTGAGCTGGCTGATGCGTATGCTTTGTTGGTGGAGTCACTGGGCAGTAGAGAACGTGGTACTTCCCGACATGTTAGGTCCTCCTCTGATGATAACCTTGGGGACGTGAGTGGTAGGTCGAAAGGTCCCACACCTACTCCCCCCGATGCAACCAAGCTTACTTGTTCTTACTGTAAAAACCCAGGCCATACGATCCAGAATTGTAAGCACCCAAAGTGTCGAATTGCTAAAAGTACTTCCCTGGATCCCAAATCCAAACCAATAGCAAATGCCAATGTGGAAAGACCCCATCAGGATCTCTTCTCTTCATTCACCTATGAGGGAAAAATTTCAATCATAGAAGGGTCTCGTTCTTTCCCTATTCGTATACTACGTGATACGGGCGCAGCACAATCTATCCTCCTGTTTAACGTCATTCCTGATATATCTACCGCATTTACTAATGAGAGTGTTCTAATTTCAGATCTCTCGTCCCATTCTTCCTATCCTTTAGCTAAAGTGCACCTCCAATGTCCCTTGATTACTGGGGAAGTGCAAATAGCCATTAGGAAAGACCCAATTCCTGTGTGCGGCATTCATGTATTATTGGGTAATGACTTGGTAGGAGATCTAGTGGTTCCTAACATAAAGACAGTCGACTCTCCCTTACCTGTCAACTCCACCACTGACCTTAAAGAAACTATTCCTCATCTTTTCCCATCTTGTGCTGTCACCCGGTCGCAGAGTGTGCGAAATGGGCCCTCTTCATCTGAAACCACCTCCAATATCTTACTACCCACAGAAAATGTGTACATTAAGACCATTAGTAAGGATGAGCTCATTTCAGCCCAACCATCTGATCCTTCTGTGTTCAAACAGGTGATGAAAGACCTCAGTGTGGACCATTGTACATCTTCGGCTTACCACCCACCGTCCCAAGGTTGCTTGGAACGGTTCCATCAAAACTTTCAAGTCAATGCTAATAAACTATCTCCTCTCAACTATATAGTCCATACTCCTGATCGCAGAAAAGATTCACAACTTGTTCACATTAATCTCATGAAACTTTACCATTCCAGGCAGTCAGAGGAAGACATCCCAGAGGCTATAAGCCTACCTGTATTGCATACGGTTTTGTCAAGGCCGGAGCCGGAGACAGATGACATGGACCTATTGGAGAATTTAGACTTCCCTCTACCTAAAGAGAACCCTGCTAACAGTCACATACTCAACAATTTGGATGAGTATTTTTCTGTTCTGAATCCATCTCGAGCAAAAGATCTCACTAAGTTTTTATCAACATTTCCTAAAGTCACGTCAGACCTCCCAGGGTTTTGCAATATACTTAAACATGATATTAAACTAATCTCAGATGATGTACAACCCATTAGGCAATCAGCTTATCGACTAAATCCACAAAAAAAAGAGATTATGAAAAAGGAGGTAGATTTTTTGTTAAAACATAACTTAGCTGAGCCTAGTACCTCCCCCTGGGCTTCACCTTGCCTTCTCATTCCAAAACCCGATGGCACCTTTCGTTTCTGTACAGATTATCGTAAAGTGAACCAGGTCACTGTCTCTGACTCCTACCCTTTACCTTTGATTAAAGATATAATAGACAGCATAGGCTGTGCCCAATTTATCAGTACCATAGACCTGTTGAAAGGATATTATCAAGTAGGACTCACGGATAGGGCAAAAATAATCTCGGCATTTATAACTCCATTTGGTCTTTTTCAATATTTAGTTATGGCGTTTGGCTTTTCTAATGCTCCGGCCACATTCCAGAGGGCCATAAACTACCTTATTCAGGACCTAGGTGGGACGTTCGCCTACCTGGATGACCTGGTGGTGGTGTCGGACAGCTGGGACGAACATCTGGTGCGTTTGGAGATACTGTTTGCACGACTGCAAGAGACTGGATTCACCATAAACCTGGCTAAATCTGCTTTTGGCCGGGCCTCGGTGACTTACCTGGGACATATCGTTGGGCATGGTATGGTGAGACCCAAGGACGCAAACGTTGAAGCCATCTTGTCCTTCCCCACTCCAAGGACGAGGAAGGAACTCATGCGCTTCCTGGGGATGTGCGGCTACTACCGTCGGTTCTGCAGTAACTTCTCCAGCGTGGCCGGACCCCTCACAGACCTTACCAGTTCTGCGGTCCCTTACATCTGGAACCAGAAGTGCGACCAGTCTTTCCACCGCCTCAAAGCCTTCCTTGCCTCTAAGCCTGTAGTCCACCCCCCTGACTACACCTTGCCCTTCCATCTGCAAATCGACGTTAGTGGTGTCGGAGTGGGGGCTGTGCTCCTACAACCCGACCCAACCACTGATGTCCTTCACCCTGTGGCATATTACTCCGCCAAGTTGAAAAAACATCAGACCAACTACTCGACCATAGAGAAGGAGGCCCTGGCTCTGGTGTTGGCAATAAAGAAGTTTGAATGTTACCTCCAGTCTTGCCCACAAACAACCCTGGTCTTCACCGACCATAACCCACTCACGTTCATCCAAACCAACAAGACCTCCAACCAGCGAATCCTCCGCTGGGCTCTCCTCACCCAGCCCTATAATCTACAAGTCCGGCACATAAAGGGGGTGGAAAACCTGATTGCAGACTCCTTATCCCGAGCTCCAGTGGAAATGTAGCAGCTACTCTCCAGACGCACCAGGTGATCACCTCCTTCGCGCCCGCGCTATGAAGGTCTTTGGAGGGGGGGTGTGTTACGAACCCCTCCACCGATTGTCTTCATCTACCTACCCAGCACCACGAGCAACGCCATCTAGGGACGAAACACGAGTATGGCTCGTCTTAGTTACCACTCCCGGGTTTCCCTTCTCCATATCCTGGTTGTTGCGTCACTTCCGCCTCGGTCTACTTTGTCAGCTCCAATTCGAGGAGAGGACACTTCACTCTGGGAAGCGACCACAGGATCACCTATCCTGGAAACCTACGGCACAGTGACTATTTACCGTCTTCTACCATACTCAGCCTTGCTCGTCAGCCATCTCAGCTCCTCACTTAAGTATTTGTAATCTTGTATTGCCTCTCCCCCCTCCACATTGCTTCACTATTGTTTCATGTTTTATTACTATGTATATACTGTTCGTGTTTAGGTTAAGTTTGGTTAAGGGTAGTGTATAAGCTGAATATTTTGTTAAGGAATTTATGGTACTTTATTATATACAACGAAAACTCGCATCCTTTGTCTACCCTTTTTTTAGTCCGATTGTCTTTGTTTTTTTTTGTTGTTACCTGTTGGGATCTGGGTAGACGTATAACTATATTCTAAATCCCCAACTCGTAACACAGTGAATGCTATTATGTCGATTTTTTTGGTACATACCAAGGCCCTAATATCATCCATTTTGTTTCTCATACTTCTACTGTTTGCGTAGTAGACATTTAAGTTAGTCGTGTTCCGAGTCCTCCCTTTACTGCGTTTAGGTTGAAACTCCCTGTCTAATTTAGTTTTGTCATCATTCCTAACACTATTTCCCTGTAATCTTTCACTTTGTTTACCAGCTCCCACTGCAGTCTCCTCCACCCCCGTGCCCATATGTTCCCCTCGCAGTTTAAAGACTTCGATATCTTTTGAACTGCCCCCTCTAGAGACCCTGCCAGGGTTGCCACCCCCCTCACCCGAGACAGGTGTACCCTATCCCTAGCGTAAAGGTCCCTTCTGCCGTAGAAGTTGTCCCAGTTGTCAATGAATGGGACTGATATTGACTTGCAATATCCGTCAAGACAGCCGTTGACACCAACTGCCCTTGACAACCATTCATTGCTAACTCTCCTTGTAGGCAGGACACCACATATGATAGGGATCACTCCCTTAGTCCTAATATGATCTATTGCTGTCTTGAACTTATCAAGAAGCTATATCCCCCACCCCAGCCCCTGGCAAACACACCCTCATCCTATTTTTATTTTTACCACAAAAAGCCCTGTCCAACTACCTTACCTGTGAGTCACCAACAATTAAAGTTTTTATACCATCCTTGTCAGCCCTGTCCCTGACTGTACTAACGTCCATTTCATGTATCAAGGGACTGAACGAGTTGGTACACTTAGCTGTTGTTGTCATTGTTGTATCCTTGGTGTGTTTCTTGACCACCAGCTTGGTAGTCCCTCTCCTCACAACCCTCCATTCGTCATTCACCGGCTTTCTCTGTCTCGTTTCTTCCTTCATCTTTGCTATCTCTTCCGTTAATCTCAAGATTTCTTGCTCTAATTTCAAGTTTTTCTCCTTGGTATTCTCTCATTCGGCCCACAGAAGGGCATAACCCCGTTTACAAGTAGCACTAGCCATATCTGGTAATTATCCCCGGGAGCGGAGCTAAGCTGCCTTGACCTTTCCCCTAGTGAGGTCAGAACACAACTCCTCCTACAACTAAATATTCTATCTATACGTCCTACCTTTTTCAAAACCCCCCATTACAAAGTAGACAGAAAGAAAAGAGGATAAAGATGGGAATTACAGAAAAGGATGAGAGGAAAAGAGGAGAGAAAGAGGAGAAAAAAATATCAAGAAGGGTGAAATAAAAAACAAAATAAAAAAATACAAATAATTGAAAAAATAAATAAAAAACGAAAATAAAATAGACATAAAGAGACGAAGGGAAGAAATAAAGAGAAGAAAACGAAAAAACTAAGAGGAGGAGGAACAGGAGAGGAAAATTAAGATAACTAATAAGAGAAAAGAAAGGACAAAAATACCAACCATATAATTTTGTCCTTACCGACCATGATTTAACCCTAAACATATTTCATTATTAACTAGATTATTATGCTTTAATACTGTTCAACCTTAACATACAGTAAAACAACCCTGATTAATGTAACTTAAAAGTTATTGACAGGTAAAACTACACACACACACACATACACACACACACACACACACTCAATGGTCTGGACTCTGGGATATATTTTAAGCTGATATACTTATAAATAACGCGAGTATACCTGAGGGTATGCTTGTGATTGGAGTTGTTATATCGGGAGTAGATGCTGGATGTAAGGTAATGTATGAGTATGTTTGTTTGGGGGGGTGATTGGGGGGATGATAAAGAGAGAGGTGCAGGGGGAGGGGGAGGAAGGAGGGTGAGGAAAGGAGGGGTGGTGAAGGGTCAGGAGGAGAGAGAACTGTTTGCTCAGTATCGATGTAATTAGTCGTCACAGGTAAATTTACATATAATTTACCACGAGAACAACACACGTACTGCCTCTCTGATAACCTGCCATTTGACTGGTTATTATCTGCTCTACCTTAAGTTATATCAAACCCAATAACCTATCCCTATTGGTCTGTGAGCCTCTCTGACGTCAGTCCTTCCCAGCCAATAAGCAGACGCCAACTCCTTAGATATTTCCTAGGTATTTCTTTCGTTCAGGTGATTTTATCTTCTTCAGGTAAATTCAGGTATTCTAATCCACGAGAGATGTGAAACTTGTAGAATAAATTACCTGAAGATGTTTGAGACATTCTTAGCGTCATATTGAGGATTTGTAAACTAATGTAAGCAATATGTGGAGGCAGGGCTGTGCTGGGATACGTATTACGTAAAATTCTCTCCTAAACTTGGGTACGTCAGGATGGTAAAAACACATTGCAGAGTTTCCTGAATTCATTAACTTGAAGATATAAATCATACTATTTACCGTATCTTTCAATAACTTTCCCTCCAAGTTTAATTATTCGTCCGACGGAACATAATACTAATATTATTAAATAAAAAATTATGAACATCTGAAAATTGGACTCCGTATTATATTTTACCTGAAGACTAACGAACCAAACGTTAACCTAACCAAGTGACAGGCGCACCTCCCACTCATTCTGGGAATTACCCTCAACAGCACAAGTCATTTTAATTCTGTTGGATGTAGCACTTGTGAACACGTTACCCCCCACTATTATAACTTTCTTAGATCTTCCCTTTTCACACCTCAATGACCCTGAGTTTTTACTGTTCCTTAATCAGTATCATTGTTCCTACAGTGATGATGCTAGTGTTATTTCCTTAGATGTGTTAGATCGTAAGTGCTACACCCCCTTTACCTATGGTGTCGACACAATACTCCTTCATATCGATCCTGATGCCTTTCTACAAAACTCACTGGGTTACACCAACCCCAACTGTAAATATTACTTTCCTGACTCTCCCGAGTTTAGTTCTAGTCTTAAACTACCTCATTCCTTCTCCTTGACTAGCCATAACATCAGCAGTATTCTCCTTCATTTAGATATCCTATAGATCAGTGTTTATCTTCCATTGCCTACAAATTTGATGTACTTGGGTTCCGTGTGACCAAACTCACTAACGATATTGAACATTTGTATAACATTCCTAATTATAAGAGACATTGCGTCAACACGTCACGACATAGTGGTGGTGTCGCCCAATATGTTGATATCAAGTATAACACTCCTGTAAGAGATGATTTAAAGGTTTAGGTGGAGTATATGGAGAATGTTTTCACTGAATTACGAAACGACACACGAAATACCCTAGTAGGAGTAATTTACAGAAGACCCCACACTAATGTAAGAAATTTTCTTGATAAATTTTCGGAGCTTATCTCTACCATAAGTTCAAAGAGGAAACTTTGCTACATTACAGGAGATTTCAACCTTGATCTATTAAAATCAGAAACCGACACCTCAGTATTAGACCTTCTTGCTACCTGTCATTCTAAGCTCTTCTTCAACAATATAACCAAACCCACTAGAGCAGGGGTTCTCAACCGGGGGGGAATTTCCCCCCCTCAGGTTTTCAGGGGGGGGGGGGGGAAACTGATACTAATATGGAAAAAATAAAGGATTTTCAGTATTATATGCATATTATTTGGAATGCACTTTTTGAGGCAGACAATCTTGGAAAGGAGGGGGAATGACATTCTGACATATGGTGAAAGGGGTTTATGGGGCAAACAAGGTTGAGAACCACTGCACTAGAGAAACTGCCACCGATGCCACTCTGGTAAATCATATCTGGACTAAAAACACTCCTAACAATCTTGCAAGTGGAATTATTTATAACAATATCTCAGATCACTTCCCAGTTTTTGCCATGTATAAAACAGCCACAAGACCTGAAAGGTCTAGTAGCGTCTCAATGCAGAGACTACTGCACCGACAACATGCTTATTTTTTAAAAGAACCTGCGATCTTGTCTATGCCTCCGAAAACTCAAACGTGAATAGCTGCAACTTCTCTTGCATCTTCAATGCTTGCTTTGATAAATGCTTCCCGCTCAAGACTAAGTCAGTGAAAACTGTATCTATTTCCAAACCTAAAACAAAATAAATAAAATAAATAAATAAATAAATAAATATTGAAGTGATAACCGTGGTAACATTATGAGATGTTCTTATTACCACCATGCTATTGTACTATTCCAGATGATATTAAATGTTACATAATACTTCCTTGAGATAAATGTATAGTATATATATCAGGTGCCTTAAAGATGCCTCCATTGCTAATATTTATAAGAACAAGGGGGACCTGTCAGATTGGGGCAACTACCGTGGGATCTCGGTGCTTAGTAGCTGGCAAGATTATAGCCCGAGTCCTCCTAAACACACTTCTTCCTGAGGCGGAAAACTTCCTCCCAGTATCTCAATGTGGTTTTAGACTATGATGTGGCACCACTGACATGATCTGTGCTGCCCGCCAGATACAGGAAAAGTGCAGAGAACAGCGTCGTGACCTGTAGATGGCTTTCATCGACCTAACCATAGGCCTTCGAGTCGGTCAACATGGAAGCCGTCTGGTGGACCCTCAGCCGTTTTGGCTGCCCACCAAAATTCATCGCCATTGTGAGGCAACTCGACGTTGGCATGAACGGCAGTGTCCTACACAACGGCACCCAGTTAGAGTTCTTCCCCATCCAAACAGGGGTTAAACAAGGGTGCGTACTGGCACCAACTCTCTTTTCCATCTTCTTGGCTGCCTTCCCTACTCATGCCAGTGCCAATTTAGCCAGCGGGGTGAACATCGAGGATCGAGTAAAGGGGGGTCTTTTCAACATAAGACGACTCAAGGCAAGAACAAGGGTGTTGGCAGCTTCCATAACTGAACTTCAGTATGCAGACGACCTCACCCTTGTTGCTCACACTGAAGACGACCTACATGAGATCCTGAACACCTACGCAGACGCGTATGCACACTTCGGCCTTGAGGTGAAAATACGGAAGACACAGATTCTCTTTCAACCTAGCCCTGGTTCAGACACACCTCCACCATCCATCCAGCTTAACGGTACTACATTCTCTAATGTTGACCACTTTCGGTATCTTGGCTCCCATCTGTCCACCACCGCAGACATCGACGAAGAAATTCAGCATCGGATTAGATGTACATCTCATTCCTTGGGCAGATTCCGAAACCGTGTCTCCAGCTGTAGGGAGCTGAAATTGTCCAGAAAGTTGCATGTATATCGTGCAGTAGTTTTGCCCACCCAACTACATGGCAGTGAGACATGGGTCACATACAGGAGGCACCTCAAGGCACTTGAAAACTTTCAATAACGTAGTCTACGTTCCATCCTCCGAATTCGCTGGGAAGACAAGAGAACAAATGCCAGCATTCTTGCTGACACCATCTGTAAGAGCATCAAGGCTACCATTATCCATGAACAACTTCGTTGGACTGGCCATGTACTGTAACCCGCATGGACGACAGTAGACTACCAAAGCAGCTACTTTACAGTCACCTAGCGAATAGTAAACGTAACGCTGGCTGGAAATTGAAATGGTATATGGATAGTCTTAAGATAACCCTGAAAAGGTGCCAACTCAACCCCCTCACCTGGGAATCGATTACTCCACATTGTAACGCTTGGAGGAGCACCACACGGGAAGGTGTCAATACTTTCGAGTTAGCCCGACTGCAAACCGAGGCAGATAAGCGCCAAAGCCGGAAACACGTTGCCACAGCCCCTCCCTCAGTAGATGGAGCCCACCAAATTTGCAACGAATGTGGACCACGCTGCCGGTCTCGTATCGGGCTCTTTAATCACCTCAAAACTCACTAACCTGGATTAGTTAGTAACTAATCCAGAGGAGATTGCTGACACTGAACATCAAAATTCACTTAAGCTCACGGCAGCCCTCACGGACCACATAATAGCCCAGAATGCAACAGGGGAAATGGATACCAGAGAAGTAAATAAGATTCGTAGGTCCATTACGACAGATCGGCAGCACTGCCAAAATGACATGTTGCAGCAACTATTGCTGCAGGTTCCAGAAAATTTGACAAAAAGAGTAGCTATAGGTGGGCGCCTCGAACTGGTTAACTACGTTACCGATAAGGGCAAATGATTTCAGCCTTAACAAACAAGAATATACAGATGCCATTGCTCTAAGGTACGGTTGGCCAGTAGATGGTTTGCCCTCCCAATGCGTGTGTGGCTCTTCCTATGATGGCGATCACGCCATGGTCTGCAAGAAGGGGGGCTTCATATGTATGAGGCATGACCAGGTAAGGGATCTCACAGCAAATATGTTGAAGGAAATCTGCGGGGACGTCATGGTAGAACCGACCCTCCTTCCATTGGATGGCGAGATCTTCCAACACAGGACTTCAAACACATCTAACGAAGCCCGTGTGGACGTCAGTGCTCGAGGATTCTGGACACGCGGACAGCGAGCTTTCTTCGACATCAGGATTTTTGATCCCATGGCTGCTTGTCACCGTAACCTAGCTCTCGATGCTGCACATAGGAGGAACGAGAACGACAAGAGAAGTGCATATGGGGAGAGAATTCAAAACGTTGATCAAGGCAGCTTCACTCCTCTAGTGTTCACAACCTCTGGTGGGATGGGCCCAAGTGCAAGATGTTTCTACGCCAGACTCGCGGAGTTGATCTCCGAACAGAAGCAGCAGCCCAGAAGTTATGTTACAGCCTGGATGAGATGTCGACTGTCCTTCTCTCTCCTTCAGTCGGCTTTGCTCTGCCTCAGGGGAACGAGAGCTTCTGCCCCTACTCCGACAACTCCTGCAGATATTGACTATGAGGCTACAGTCACTGAATGCGGCATAGATCTGCGGTTCAACTAATTTAACACAGATAGGATAGCTTCTTATGTATTAGGATATTTAATATTAAGGTAAATAAATGGTGGCGAAGGTGTGGCTATTGGGGGAGGCTGGAGGCCACGTAAAAAAAAAAAAAAAAAAAAAGTAGTAGTAGCAGTAGTGTGTGTGTGTGTGTGTTACTCCTACCACAATGATATCTGTTATCGCAGCTGGCTTCAGCTACAGTGCTGGCATGTGCTACCATTAAATCTTTCGAGCTGTGACCGTGCCAGATGTGGAAGTGTTTACAGACAAGTTCTGGTTCTGCTGAGTGGACTGTCTTTAGCGGGTGGCGGTGCTGCCCGCCCCGCCTTGAGGCAGAGCTTGACTCTGACAAGCATTAAATAATCTCCATGCACCCATGTGGTATGCAGAGGATTTCACCGAATACAGCGATATTGTAGAGAACCGCCAGTTAAACATAAGTTTACTTGCACATACGAGGTCTGTCCGGAAAGTATCCAGCCATTTACTATTAGAAAATATTTTGCCTTAGTCCCTTTCTAAGTACTCCCCTTGGGACCTCACACACTTCTCCCAGCATCCCTTCCACTTTTCAAAACAGTCTGCAAAGTCCTCTTTCGGGATCTTCATCAGCTGCCTCGTCGCATTCTCCTTAATCTCGTCCACTTTCTGAAATCTCCTCCCTTTCAACGGCGATTTTAGCTTTAAGAATAGCTAGAAGTCGCAGGGAGCCAAATCTGGGCTGTAGGGGGGCTAAGAGACCTGGGTGATGCGATGTTTTGCCAAAAAACCCTGCATGAGACGTGAAGAATGGGCAGGTGCGTTGTCATGATGAAGCTGCCAGTCACCACTTGCCCACAGCTGCGGTCGTTTTCTTCTTCCTGCATCCCTCAGCCGGTGAAGAACTTCGATGTACTCCTTCGTTATTGTTTGGCCTGGAGAAGCGTACTCGTGGTGGACAACACCTTCATTATCAAAAAACACCGTCAACATGGCCTTGACGTTGCTCCGACTTTGCCGTGCCTTCATCGGACGTGGAGATGTAAGCGACTTCCATTGGAAATACTGGGCTTTTGTTTCAGGGTCATAGCCATAGACCCACGACTCATCTCCGGATATGACCTGTTTAAGGAAATGTAGGTCATTCTTAGTGGTTTGAAGAAAGTCCTCTGCAACTTCTGCATGAAATTCCTTCTGCTCTAATTACAGGAGCCGCGGAACGAATTTTGCCGTCAAGCGTTTCATGCCAAGATCCTGCGTCAAAATCTCTGAAACACTAGTCCGTGGAATCTCTAGATTTTCTTCTAATTCTCGCACTGTCAATCGCCGATTTTCATTGATTTCAACCCGCACACGTTCAACATTTTCGGGTGTTCTGCTTGTTGAAGGCCTTCTAGAACGTGGATCACTTTCAACGGATTCCCGGCCATCTTTGAAGCGTTTGTACCACAATTTTATCTGGGCTTCACTCATTGAATCATCCCCGAAAGCATTCTTAATCATTCGAATAATTTCCGCGGACGAATGTTTAAGTTTGTAGCAAAACTTGATGCAGATTCGCTGATCAACTCGCTCGGTCATTGTGAATGCCACGGTCACACAGTACCCACGCTCACTCAACGGCGTCTCCAACATGGAGTGTGGCTGTTCACGCATGTGCATGTGCAGTACGGTCCTCTCTGAGTGGCTGCCAAGTTACATCAAGGCCGCGCGACCAGTTCTCACAATATTCACAATGGCTGGATACTTTCCGGACATGTAATCCACATACAAGATATTAGTTATGTTCATTGAGTGTGTAATAAAGACAGTAAATACACCAATTACCAAGACAGACTGATGACTGCATGAATTAGAGCCCTAACTTTGCATTTAATCCGTAAAAACATATGTCAACTGCATAGGTTATTGCTAAACTCCTTTTGCCACTTACAGAGTGTATAAAACTCCAAATGCATGGTATTGATCCAACCGATGATTCCCTATATGTACCAGTCAATCAGATATATTCGAGATCGCAATTCCATGCCACCTTCCAAAGGCTACAGCATTATAAGATATGCCTGGACACTGACGAAGATTCGGTGCAGAGATTTCTAGAAGTAGTGTGCAGGGAAATTGTATGTATATTATGTATGCTGGATTATATATTATGTATGTATATTATGTATGTGCTCCATTTATGTAGCTAGCAGCGTGTGGCAATGTTATTACCATATCCCACATGCCTAATTAATGTGCCTGGCGACGTATGGAAGCTGCTAATGTATCACTTGCCATACGTCGCCTATAGCAGTTGACCAAGGAGCCTAGCCGGGGAGAGTGCTGCTTCCCTTTGTGTACATACTCTTATCCAGTAAACCGAACCTACAAAACTATACAGGTGTTTGTGTTCTCTCCTGTATATAGAACTTATTATTCAGAACCTAACAGAAATAAAGAAAAGATTCCAACTAATCAAGTTGTGGAGACTGACGGTATATTTACACCCTAGAAGAGTTAGTAATTTTATAAACATGTTAATAGCGTTTTAAATAAAGAGGGATATGCAAAATATAAATGTTTTGGACATTTGCAATGGAAGTGCAATGTTCACCTTTTCTAAGGTGAATTTAATTAAGGAAACAGAGAAATAGTCTTTGTATACAATCTGTAAATCCTCAGTAATCTTGAGCGAATGTCGTAATTTAACATTATTGTGGATGTAACGTATTGTTACCTCGTGTTAGCATCGTAGCGGTTGTGGTGTTCCCATTATGTGATGGTGCTACAGTTGTTACCAGTCCCTTTCTTTTGATAAGCATGAAATCTTATGTTAAACGGTGATACTATATTGCCTAAGAGTTGTTGTTGGATAGCAGGTAGTAGGCAGCTATCAGGCAGGGAGGTACTCCCGCCTGGGAAGATATTGGAAGCATAATGTATTGTCTAATGATAGACCCTGTTGCCATATGGCATCACGAAATTGTAACCAAGTCTCAGGTTGCTGATCTGACATTCTGCCTCATTTACACACAATTGTAGGGTCTCAATTGTTTCTCTTACATTTGACAACACAACAGACATTTATCGTTTCTCACTATTGGTCCCTTTTCAATTTTGTATTTCTTCAAGGTTCCTTATTATTATTATTATTATTATTATTGATATCATTATTATTATTATTATTATTATTATTATTATTATTATTATTATTATTATTATTATTATTATGTCTGTGTTCTTCTGGCTAAATAAACTTTCAATATCAATAAGAATTCTGCACAATTCTCGGAGAGGCGAATTTCAATATAATTATATATTTCTTGACTGTAAATGATCTGAGGTAAGATATTTTATATTTAGTCAATTTCTTAGGTGTTTATAATGCTTGATATACTCTGTAGGTGTTCTACATGCCTCACCAGTGCAACCACGGTACGTCACTGGTGTAGGTGGATCAGCTATTCGTTATAATCACTGGCGTTCACACAGACATTTGTACTCACAGGAGAGGTGTGGACTTGCGTGTCCGAGCGAACGCTAACAGCCCGTTCGCCCTGGTGTTCTGAAACCTTCGCTCACTGGGTGCGCGGGTTCGGTGTCCGAAAGGAACGCTCTTACGACACTGTCCAGGTATATAAACACTTCACTCAAATACACAACACTCGCACTGCGTATCCCTGTCTCCACGCCGCACCCACTGTGGGTGGACTCCACGCTGCACCCACTGTGGGAGGCTGGCCGACGCCCCACGTTGCACTCCCAGCGGAGGCGGCGTTATGCGGTCCTATGGGCCTACTGGCGGTCGAGAATTCCCTTCGATGCCCTCTCGTACATGTTTTGATTGCAAACGCCTTGGTTAAGTACGTTCAGGTGACGAGCAAGTCGAAGGGAATGATTGAAACCCGCCTTTTGACGCATTCAATATTTATTGATGTGGTCAAAACTTGCAAAGGAGAAGGCGTTCATAATATTACATGGTGATCCATCTGATACATAATTAGTTAGTCTCATATCATTTTATCTTAATTAATATTTATTAGACATAGTGCCATAACACAAAGTTTATAACTCTATTAATCTTAGCTACACTTCATTCCGCATTGTCTTATTACTCCAGATAAGGCAGAAATGAGTAGGCGTAATTAGTCAACAATATTTCAGTACTGAGGGGTATGTCATCACTTAGGCTGTACTTACAAGTGTGGATCACGGCAGATCAGTACGATGTTCCAAGAGACAAGAGTACTGCTTAAATTGTCCCAGAACAAATTCTCGGACAGGATTGTGAGTCGGTGTTCACCAGTGCGAGTGGAGGGCAGGTCTTCACAGCGCTCTCTGCCTCATGGCGGGGCGGGCATCACCGCCACCCGCTGAAGACAGTCCACTCAGCAGAACCAGGTCACAGGTCGAAAGATCTAATGGCAGCACACGCCATCACTGTAGCTGAAGCCAGCGGCGATAACAATATCTATAGTATAAACTCTACAGAAAGAGAGAGTAGCCAACACTTTTACCATAATCAGCATCATCCTGAGGTACAATGGCCAAATAAGTGCACGAGTGTCATAAAATAAAGAAGTATACATATAACCTCATGAACGTTCACCAGTTAAGTGGCTCCCCGTTTAAACATACACCAGCCTAACCTTTCATACCATTTTGCTTGGGATCCATTTGTGGGCTACTTAAAACTGAGGCTCCTTAGAATTGGGGCCCATTAAGACTGAAGCCCATTCGGAGTGAAGTTCATTTTCTTTGATCTAAATAATTTTCTGCTGGTGAATATTAAGGTGTTTTTCTGTCGCCTTGAACAACTTATCACTTGACACCCGTTACTTTTCTCAAATTTGCCTACTATTTAATTTAAGACGGAAATGGGATAAGGGATGTTCCGTGAGAGAGAGAGAGAGAGAGAGAGAGAGAGAGAGAGTGTGTGTCCCACGAGGCACTGGCCAATAACTATCCCTTACTCTCCTAGTATAGATATTGCAGATATAACACCACCCAGAAGTGACATGGCCACAGGTAAGGGCGACATGCTCCTCTCCCCGAGTATATACTCCTGCGTTGACTCCTTCCCCCGACTCTTCACGGCACTGTAAATCCCGATCCCTATAGACACCGTCAACATGAGACTGAAGATGGTGTAGTCAACGGCAGTGAATTTCGACCCCATCAGGTCTCCCTCTACACGTGCTCCTATTGTTGTTGCTTCATCAGTCTTTAACATCTTCCGACCTTGTCAAGATAGGTACTGAGAAGGAGAGGTGGGCGGTGTAGCTGGTTCTGTTTTTGGCAAACTGAATATGACCGACCATACTGTCCATGCTGAGTTATTATGTGGAGTCAGGGATAGTGGATGACTTTGTGTTATATTTTTTTTTCTTCGTTCTAATAATTTATTCTATATCTTGCCTGTCTATTATCTTTTACTTTTCTGTTTTGTTCTATATAACTCCATATCTATCTATCCACACTGTAAAATATGTCGGGAAAATATGCAAATCCTATACGCGACGGACTCGGAACAAACGTCTCTCTCTCTCTCTCTCTCTCTCTCTCTCTCTCTCTCTCTCTCTCTCTCTCTCTCTCTCTCTCTCTCTCTCTCTCTCTCAAATCATATCAAGTTATTAAATAGTTTCATTGTTTTCACTCCTACAAAGAATCCCAAATATTTCACAATTTTCTAATAAACCTTCCGGGCTCCATAATATGGTTCAACGGAGCCGTGGCGTGTGCGACAGGTTGGGGACCACCGCCTTAGATGATAGGCCTGAGGTCCCGAGTATTTCGGCATCTTTTTTTAGGTAATTAATAACTCTGGAAATGGGGACAATCTGCCAGGATTTGGGCTGCTCGCTAGACGGGTGATGTAAGGGTCACCTGTAAAACTCGATCGACAGACAGACAGACAGAGAGTTCAGTGAGTTAGCGAGAGTTATGAGGAGAGGGCGGTGGTCATAGGTGTAGGCGGGGTGACAAGTGGAATGGTGGTAGTGGTGGTAGTGCTGGTAAGGGGTGACAGTTCATAGTAGTGGTAGGGGTTGACAGGAGCAATGGTAGTAGGGTGTGACAGGAGGTAGTGCTGGTGGTAGGAAGTGATTGTTGGTAGTGGTGGTAGGAGTGACTGCTGGTAGTGGTGGTAGGGTTGACAAGAGTAGTGATGCTAATGGTCGTAGGGGTGGTAAGAGGTGATAGGTAGTAGAGGTGATAAGGGGTGACAGGCAGTAATGATGCTAGTGGGTGACAGTCGTAACGAGGGTAACTCTGTTTGTCTGTCACACACATACACACACACACACACGAACACACGGGGAGTTTCAATAGATGAATTCTTATGCAAATGTCCCCCCCCCCCCCTGGGTGCGTGTGTGGCAATGCTCACAGAAGGCAGAAAACGCATGGCCTCTCATATGCATACCCAGAAACTCATGGTTCAACGTTTCCTTGATTGCGTAGACTTCTTTCTGAAACTTGTGAGTCATCACTGGTATGGTGCGAGAGTTTCAACACACAAAACGCTTAGTTCATCATCCACAGTCATACCTAAAAAAAACAAAAACATGATGTTAATGCATGACACTCCACGCACAGTACAAGTGTATCCCAGCTGGACAAGAGCTTAGACACATAACTCCTCCTCTCATGCACCAAGCCGTTAAGAAGCAGCTTTATTGCTCGTCATTTCGTCTTGCAAAGTGCAGCAAAAGGCAGGTGTTATCTTGCCAAACAGAAGGCCAGAAAAAGACATCCAGTATTCTCCAGCAGAGAAGAGTAATAGAGGAAGACGCTCTAGTCTAGATGGTACATCAGAATAAGAAAATAAGAATGAGAACATTTGGTGAGAAGCGTCGGTACATGTGTAGATTTAGGTATAAAGTGTATAATATGGACACGAAATAGTACCTTAAGCTGTGTATTCTTATATTACCCTATGAATTATGTATAGTAAAGTATTACAGAACATGTATTAATCCTATGTAATATTTCCATTTATTATGCACCATGTTATGTATGTGAATTATCATAGTTACATATTATGTATTCAGCTTGTGAATGCTGGCATCTGTACATGTCAGTGAAGAGTGATACAGAGAGTTGAGATCGCTAGTCCTTATGGTGTGGAAGCCCACGTCTATTCGTTTCTTCTGTATATCTCCCGTACGAGAATAAGAACCAATTTTCAGTGTTGTGAAGTGCTATGCTGTGTACAGTGCTGTGCTATGAAGTGAAGTGTTCTGTGAAGTGCTGTGTTGTGTATTTTAATCAGAATTGTCTGTGCAAACTGCAGTCAGATGACTGAGGGAGCGGTCCAGCAGTACGTCCCCTCCCGCCTATGGTCATTGGGTAACTAAGCAGCTTGCATTAAGACAACTTCGGTTCCAGCTGCCTCTACATCTGGCAGCGCCCCAAGCCTCCCGGCAACGAGCCATACACACACACACGCACTCACAGGCCCACTTTATATTAAATTCTTGCGTATTACTTTCGACTTCTGTAATTCTGTGCATAGATTACGAGGGGTTGACCCGGTCTCTTGCACAAATAGAGTACAGAAGCTGTCGGCATGTCTCACATGGATCAAAAAGATACCCTGGACGATGGGGTTATGAGTTTAAGTTTGGGAGATCTCTCCCCACCCACACTCAGGCCCCACGCTCCCTACAGTGACAACGCCCAATCACCCACAGAATCTCCTCGTTCGTCGCGAGCAAGCTCTCCTGCGGTGCCTGCGTCCAAAGATTTCCTTCAACTGATTAAGTGGATGGAAACTTCTCGATGCCAGGACTATGTTGCAAGGAGAGAAGAGGAAGAAATTCGGTACAGAGAGTCTGAAAGATGACGCCACGAAGATGAACAAAGATGCAGAGAACTAGAAGATATACGTAGAAGTGAGGATGACCTGAGAAGAAGAGAGGATCAAGCCAGATTTGAAGCCTTGATTTCCCTGTTAGCCTCCCCACAACGATCTACTCTACAAGATTCTTCTGCTACTACTACTACTGCTGATACGACTAGAGGTACTGGTACCTCATTTCCCAGAGTCGGTTCAACAATTCCTCAAAAGGCTGCAGCACAAACGCCTCCCTCTCTGAAGTCTGACGCTTCTTATCAGATATTTCGGGAATGGCGTCTACGTTGGCAAGACTATGCAACAATGGTTGACCTGTCAAGTTTACCACAGCCTAAACAGATGATACAGCTTCGTATGTGCTTGTCCTTAGAGACACAACGTACCCTCGAGCACACACTTCAAGTGCCTCCTACGACAACTCTGACTGTAGAGGCCGTGCTTGACAAGTTACAGGAACATGTTAAGGGACAGCGCAACGAAGCACTTAGAAGAAGAGAACTCCTCCAATGTAAGCAGCTTGATGGAGAATCTTTTGATGCATTTTTTGTAAGACTGAAAAGATGTTCAGAGGAAGTTGATGTTTGTCCTGGAAATTCTCAAGTCTGTGAAGAGACACAACTCAAGACAATTATTTTAACGGGTATTCGAGATGAAGAGCTAGTTCAGCGTCTCATTTCACTTGACCCCACTTCCTCCCTTCAAGATGTAGTTACAAAATGTCGAGCCTACGAGGCCGCCAGGTGTGCGACTTAAGCTCTACGTTCACAACCTGACCAGGTGAGGGCTGTGTTTTCCTACAGAAAGGGTAAGAAGCAGCAAGGTAACCCCACCCCTCATCCTCCAGCTACACCTTCAGCAGCAGCTTTGTGTAACAGTTGCGCGAGACAGCATGATGCCTCCCTGTGCTCAGCTGCTCAAAGCGTGTGCAGAAGTTGCGACCGCCAGGGTCACTGAGCTTACACAGTCAAGTGCCCTGCTAGCAAAGTTCAGTGCAGACTTTGTGGTCGTGTGGGCCATTATGACAAATGTTGTTGTAAGAAGACACAGAGAGGACACCACCAAGGATCCAAGAAGTCATCCTTAGGTAGTGCTGGCACGGCCCCTCCTTCTGGCAAGCATCAAGACGCTGTGCCCAGTCGTTCCTGCCGTCGTGTACATTGCTCCACAGACACGACGCCCCAGCACATCAGTGTCGTCATTTCTTACGTTAACTTGTCATCCAGTCTTCAGATGTTACCTGACACAAGTGCTGACATCTCAGTAATTGGTCCACAACACTTAGCAAGTTTGGGAATACCCCAGAGTAACCTACAGCCCCCTCCTCAGACAACAAAACTGACAGCTGATGGTTCCAAGATGGCTCCAGCTTTGGGATCTTTCTGGGCTACTCTTACTTTTGGTAAGCAGTCTTGCCCAGCCCGGATTGATGTTCCTGATGGGATCCCGACTCCGCTTTTATCATATGGCCATTGTCAAGAGTTGGCCATTATTTCCAAGGAATTCCCCAAACCTATTTTAAAGGTCACCCATGTCAACAGCTTGAAGGAACTCCCTATTTCTACTAACAGGTCCCCTTCTGATGCAAGAGCTTACCTTCTCAAGGAGTTTGCTGACGTGTTGGTTACAAAGAAATCTTTGGGATCCACATCACTCAAGCCGATGGTGGGTCCACCTATGAAGATTCATCTTAAGGATGGTGCCACACCTTTTGCCATCCACACCCCTCGTTTGATTCCTCACGTCTACAAGGAGCTAGTTAGACAAGAGCTTGACTCCATGGTTGCTCAGGGAATCATCAAGCCGGCCGGAGACGAACCTTCACCTTGGTGCCACCCTCTCGTCCCCGTCGCCAAACCTCGTGGTGGAGTACGGATCACCACCGATCTATCAAAACTTAACCAGCAAGTTTCCCGTCCAGCCCACCCTTCTCCCACACCCTTCGCAGCTGTTCGAAATGGGGACCCGAAAACGAAGTTTTTTACAACGATGGACGCCTTATGTGGTTATTGGTAGATCGAGTTGGCCGAAGAAGACCAGCATTTGACTACATTCATCACACCATATGGAAGATATCAGTATTGCAGAGGCCCCATAGGATTTGCAGCTACGGGCGATGCATTATGTCAACTTGGTGACGCGGCCCTTCAAGGAGTCACGAATTGTGTCAAGGTGGTTGATGATATTTTACTCCATGACGAAGACTACTGTGCCCACCTCTCCCGAATATATAAAGTTCTCACCAGATGTCGAAAGTACGGGATTACCCTCAATGCTGACAAGTTTGTAGTCGCCGCACCATCAGTGAACTTCTGTGGGTAAACTCTTTCAGCATCAGGTATCGCAGCTAACCCGGAGAAATTAAGTGGAATCAGGGATTTTCCAACCCCTGCCAACCTGACAGACCTCCGTTCTTTTTTGGGTCTGGTCAATCAGCTGGCTGAATTTTCACCTGACATCTCCGCCGCAGCCCAGCCGTTACGCCCCCTGCTGAGCCCCAGGAGGACATTCCTGTGGACCCCAGATCATCAAGAGGCCTTCCAGCGAGTCAAGCAGGCCCTCTTAAGTCCACCTGTCCTCGCCTGTCACGACCCAGCCCTACCCACCGTCCTCCAGACTGACGCCTCCAGACTCTACGACGTTGGTTGCGCCCTTCTGCAGGACCATGGCGGTGGACAACTCCGCTTAGTTCAGTGTGGATCCCGGTTCCTGACGGACGCCGAGACCCGATATGCCGCGATTGAGCTGGAGATGTTGGCTGTTGTCTGGGCGATGGCGAAGTGCCGCTTCTACCTGATAGGACTTCAGCACCTCACCCTCTTCACGGATCATCGCCCTCTTGTGCCTATTATCAATCACTA
Source organism: Homarus gammarus (assembly GCA_958450375.1). NCBI lineage: Eukaryota > Metazoa > Arthropoda > Malacostraca > Decapoda > Nephropidae > Homarus > Homarus gammarus. The sequence continues at coordinate 7,504 of CAUDMG010003305.1, read as the reverse complement.
CTCTTTGGATGCAGTAGAGAACCCTCGCCTTCAACGTTTGAAAGAGAAGCTCTAGCCTTATCTCTTCACGGCTGTGTGGCGTGCGAGTAAGCTGCTATGCATCCCGGATGCCCTGTCCCGCGCCCCTGTCTGTCGCCCCGCCCCAGAGGACGTGATTTTGTGTTCTACAGCTGCCGCATCCCTCAAATCAGTAGTCTCATTGAAGGCCGTCTTCACATCAGAAGAGTCTACAGCACCGGATGCAGACAAGACCTTTGAAGATCTCTGCACCCCACCCCGAGCCGACCCTTCCTGCATCCTGCTCGTCGAATGTGTGTCCCAGGGATTTCCATCTAACCGATACGACCTTCATGAATCGCTACCCCCGTACTGGAAGATACGCGAGGACCTCTATTGTGACGGAGACCTCGTCTTGTATGGTCCACGAGTAGTCATTCCTGCTGCCCTACGCAACCGTACCTTGACCCGCCTTCACGACAGCCATCAAGGAGTGGAGGCCACGAAGCGACTGGCGAAGCAGACTGTATTTTGGCCCGGAATCGAGGCGGGCATTGCAAGTACCATCCTGTCTCTGTGAGCCGTGCCAGATTCTGCAACCCAGCCAGCAACAGGAACCTTTAATGTGTGACGATAAAACATTCAAGACCCTTCGAGTCTGTGTCGGCCGACTTCTTTGCAGTGGCAAGGAAGTCCTTCCTCGTCATTGCCTACCGATTGTCTGGATGGCCCGTTGTCGTCCCCTGTGATAGTGATACAACGGCTACTGCTACCATCCGGAATTTCAGACATTACTTCAGAGAAGTTGGTGTTCCCCTCCGCCTCAGGACTGATGGAAGACCCCAGTTCACCAGCCACGAGTTCCGGGACTTAATGGACCGTTGGGGAGTGCGCCATGTCGTGACCTCGCCCCACTACCCCCAGGCGAATGGACACGCTGAAGCCGCAGTCCTGATCCTTAAGGTGTCACCCTCAGGAAAAATCGACTGGGAGGACTTCGATCGAGGTTTGTTACAGTTACGCAACACCCCAAACTTCACCGGCCGCTCCCCAGCCCAGGTTCTATATGGACATCATCTCAGGTCTTGTGTTCCTGCCCACCCGAAGTCTTTTTCTCAAGAATGGTAAGCCAAGACTGAAGAATGTGACCGCCGTGTAGCAGAACGAGCCCAGATGTCGCTGCTCGTTACGATTGTCATGCCTGCCCCCTTCCCAGGTTGAGTATCGGCCAGCAGGTCAGGATTCAAGATCTGGTATCTCTCCGCTGGTTGGGGTTGTCATGGGTATTGGCCGGTCCAGGGACTACCAAGTGCGTCTTCCCAGTGGTAGAGTATGGTGGAGGAACCGTCGTTTCCACCGACCTGTGGAGCTGCCAAGTGTTGACCCTTCCCTAGTAGAGTCCCCTAATGCTGAAGTCTTTACAGTAAATCCATCCCCACCTTGTGTTTCTGCCCTACCTGGGAGTGTCAGAGGTGTACCTGGGAGTGTCGGATGTGTACATGGAGTGTCAGAGGTGTACCTGGCAGTGTCAGTGGTGTACCTGGGAGTGTCAGAGGTGTGCCTGGGAGTGTCTGAGGTGTACCTGGGAGTGTCTGAGGTGTACCTGGGAGTGTCTGAGGTGTACCTGGGAGTGTCAGAGAAGTACCAGGGAGTGTCACAGGAGTACCTGGGAGTGTGAGAGGTGTACCTTGGAGTGTGAGAGGTGTACCTAGGAGTGTCTGAGGTGTACCTGGGAGTGTCAGAGGTGTACCTGGGAGTGTCTGAGGTGTACCTGGGAATATCGGAGGTGTACCAGGGCGTGTCAGAGGTGTACCTGGGAGTCTCAGAGGTGAACCAAAGAGTGTCAGAGGAGTACCTGGGAGTGTCAGAGGTGTACCTGGGAGTGTCAGAGGTGTACCTGGGAGTGTCAGAGGTGTACCTGGAAGTGTCAGAGGTGTACCTGGGAGTGTCAGAGATGTACTTGGGAGTGTCAAAGGTGTATCTGGGAGTGTCGGACGTGTACCTGGGAGTGTCAGAGGTGTACCAGGGAATGTCAGTGGAGTACTTGGGAGTGACAGAGGTGTACCTGGGAGTGTCCGAGGTGTACCTTGGAGTGTCAGAGGTGTACCAGGGAGTGTCAGGGGTATAACTGGGAGTGTCAGAGGTGTAACTGGGAATGTCAGAGGTGTACCAGGAGTGTCAGTGGAGTACCTGGGAGTCTCAAAGGTGTACCTGGGAGTATCGGAGGTGTACCTGGGAATATCGGAGGTGTACCTGGGAGTGTCAGAGGTGTACCTGGGAGTGTCAGAGGTGTACCTGGGAGTGTCAGAGGTGTACCTGGGAGTGTCAGAGATGTACTTGGGAGTGTCAAAGGTGTATCTGGGAGTGTCGGACGTGTACCTTGGAGTGTCAGAGGTGTACCAGGGAATGTCAGTGGAGTACTTGGGAGTGTCAGAGGTGTACCTGGGAGTGTCAGAGGTGTACCTTGGAGTGTCAGAGGTGTACCTGGGAGTGTCAGAGGTGTACCTGGGAGTGTCGGAGGTGTACCTGGGAGTGTGAGAAGTGTACCTGGGAGGTCGGAGGTGTACCTGGGAGTCGGAGGTGTACCTGGGAGTGTCAGCGGTGTACCTGGGAGTGTTAGAGGTGTATCAGGGAGTGACAGAGGAGTACCTAGGAGTGTCAGAGGTGTACCTGGGAGTGTCAGAGGTGAACCTGGGAGTATCGGAGGTGTACCTGGGAGTGTCAGAGGTGTACCTGGGAGTGTCAGAGGTGTACCTGGGAGTGTCAGAGATATACCTGGGAGTGTCAGAGGTGTATCTGGGAGTGTTGGACGTGTACCTGGGAGTGTCAGAGGTGTACCAGGGAATGTCAGTGGAGTAAATGGGAGTGTCAGAGGTGTACCTGGGAGTGTCAGAGGTGTACCTGGGAGTGTCAGAGGTGTACCTGGGAGTGTCAAAGGTGTACCTGGGAGTGTCAGAGGTGTACCTGGGAGTGTCGGAGGTGTACCTGGGAGTGTGAGAGGTGTACCTAGGAGTGTCTGAGGTGTACGTGGGAGTGTCAGAGGTGTACCTGGGAGTGTCTGTGGTGTACCTAGGGGTGTCTGAGATGTACCTGGAAGTGACAGGGGAGTAAATTGGAGTGTCAGCGGTGTATATGGGAGTGTCAGAGGTGTGCCTGGGAGTGTCTGAGGTGTACCTGGGAGTGTCTGAGGTGTACCTGGGAGTGTCTGAGGTGTACCTGGGAGTGTCAGAGAAGTACCAGGGAGTGTCACAGGAGTACCTGGGAGTGTGAGAGGTGTACCTGGGAGTGTGAGAGGTGTACCTGGGAGTGTCTGAGGTGTACGTTGGAGTGTCAGAGGTGTACCTGGGAGTGTCTGAGGTGTACCTGCGAGTGTCTAAGGTGTACCTGGGAGTGTCAGGGGAGAACCAGGGAGTGAAAGAGGTGTACCTGGGAATATCGGAGGTGTACCTGGGAGTGTCAGAGGTGTACCTGGGAGTGTCAGAGGTGTACCTGGGAGTGTCAGAGATGTACCTGGGAGTGTCAGAGGTGTATCTGGGAGTGTTGGACGTGTACCTGGGAGTGTCAGAGGTGTACCAGGGAATGTCAGTGGAGAACCTGGGAGTGTCAGAGGTGTACCTGGGAGTGTCGGAGGTGTACCTGGGAGTGTCAGGGGTGTACCAGGGAGTGTCAGTGGAGTACCTGGGAGTGTCAGAGGTGTACCTGGGAGTGTCGGAGGTGTACATGGAGTGTCAGAGGTGTACCTGGCAGTGTCAGCGGTGTACCTGGGAGTGTCAGAGGTGTGCCTGGGAGTGTCTGAGGTGTACCTGGGAGTGTCTGAGGTGTACCTGGGAGTGTCTGAGGTGTACCTGGGAGTGTCACAGGAGTACCTGGGAGTGTGAGAGGTGTACCTGGGAGTGTGAGAGGTGTACCTAGGAGTGTCTGAGGTGTACCTGGGAGTGTCAGAGGTGTACCTGGGAGTGTCTGAGGTGTACCTGGGAGTGTCTGAGGTGTACCTGGGAGTGTCAGGGGAGAACCAGGGAGTGAAAGAGGTGTACCTGGGAGTGTCAGAGATGTACCTGGGTGTGTCAGAGTTGTTTCTGGGAGTGTTGGACGTGTACCTGGGAGTGTCAGAGGTGTACCAGGGAATGTCAGTGGAGTACCTGGGAGTGTCAGAGGTGTACCTGGGAGTTTCAGAGGTGTACCTGGGAGTGTCAGAGGTGTACCTGGGAGTGTCAGAGGTGTACCTGGGAGTGTCAGAGGTGTACCTGGGAGTGTCGGAGGTGTACTTGCGAGTGTGAGAAGTGTACCTGGGAGTGTCTGGGGTCTACCTGGGAGTGTCTGGGGTGTACCTGGGAGTGTCTGACGTGTATCTGGTGAGTGTCAGAGGTGTATCTGGGAGTGTCAGAGGTTTACCTGGGAGTATCAGAGGTGTACCTGGGAGTGTCAGAGATGTACCTGGGAGTGTCAAAGGTGTACCTGGGAGTGTCAGAGGTGTACCTGGGAGTGTCGGAGGTGTACCTTGGAGTGTGAGAGGTGTACCTTGGAGTGTGAGAGGTGTACCTAGGAGTGTCTGAGGTGTACCTGGGAGTGTCTGCGGTGTACCTGGAGTGTCAGAGGTGTACCTGGGAGTGTCAGGGGTGTAACAGGGAGTGTCAGTGGAGTACCTGGTAGTGTCAGGGGTGTACCTGGGAGTGTCGGAGGTGTACATGGAGTGTGAGAATTGTACTTGGGAGTGTCTGGGGTCTACCTGGGAGTGTCTGGGGTGTACCTGGGAGTGTCTGACGTGTATCTGGTGAGTGTCAGAGGTGTATCTGGGAGTGTCAGAGGTGTACCTGGGAGTGTCAGAGGTGTACCTGGGAGTGTCAGAGGTGTACCTGGGAGTGTCAAAGGTGTACTTGGGAGTGTCAGAGGTGTACATGGGAGTGTCAGAGGTGTACCTGGGAGTGTCGGAGGTGTACTTGCGAGTGTGAGAAGTGTACCTGGGAGTGTCTGGGGTGTACCTGGGAGTGTCTGGGGTGTACCTGGGAGTGTCAGAGGTGTACCTGGGAGTGTCAGGGGTGTAACAGGGAGTGTCAGTGGAGTACCTGGGAGTGTCAGGGGTGTACCTGGGAGTGTCGGAGGTGTACATGGAGTGTCAGAGGTGTACCTGGAAGTGTCAGCGGTGTATCTGGGAGTTTCAGAGGTGTGCCTGGGAGTGTAAGAGGTGTACCTGCGAGTGTCTGAGGTGTACCTGGGAGTGTCTGAGGTGTACCTGGGAGTGTCAGAGAAGTACCAGGGAGTGTCACAGGATTTCCTGGGAGTGTGAGAGGTGTACCTGGGAGTGTGAGAGGTGTACCTGGGAGTGTGAGAGGTGTACCTAGGAGTGTCTGAGGTGTACCTGGGAGTGTCAGAGGTGTACCTGGGAGTGTCTGAGGTGTACCTGGGAGTGTCAGAGCAGTACCTGGAAGTGTCAGAGGTGTACCTGGGAGTGTCAGAGATGTACTTGGGAGTGTCAAAGGTGTATCTGGGAGTGTCGGACGTGTACCTTGGAGTGTCAGAGGTGTACCAGGGAATGTCAGTGGAGTACTTGGGAGTGTCAGAGGTGTACCTGGGAGTGTCAGAGGTGTACCTTGGAGTGTCAGAGGTGTACCTGGGAGTGTCAGAGGTGTACCTGGGAGTGTCGGAGGTGTACCTGGGAGTGTGAGAAGTGTACCTGGGAGGTCGGAGGTGTACCTGGGAGTCGGAGGTGTACCTGGGAGTGTCAGCGGTGTACCTGGGAGTGTTAGAGGTGTATCAGGGAGTGACAGAGGAGTACCTAGGAGTGTCAGAGGTGTACCTGGGAGTGTCAGAGGTGAACCTGGGAGTATCGGAGGTGTACCTGGGAGTGTCAGAGGTGTACCTGGGAGTGTCAGAGGTGTACCTGGGAGTGTCAGAGATATACCTGGGAGTGTCAGAGGTGTATCTGGGAGTGTTGGACGTGTACCTGGGAGTGTCAGAGGTGTACCAGGGAATGTCAGTGGAGTAAATGGGAGTGTCAGAGGTGTACCTGGGAGTGTCAGAGGTGTACCTGGGAGTGTCAGAGGTGTACCTGGGAGTGTCAGAGGTGTACCTGGGAGTGTCAGAGGTGTACCTTGGAGTGTCGGAGGTGTACCTGGGAGTGTGAGAGGTGTACCTAGGAGTGTCTGAGGTGTACCTGGGAGTGTCAGAGGTGTACCTGGGAGTGTCTGTGGTGTACCTAGGGGTGTCTGAGATGTACCTGGAAGTGACAGGGGAGTAAATTGGAGTGTCAGCGGTGTATATGGGAGTGTCAGAGGTGTGCCTGGGAGTGTCTGAGGTGTACCTGGGAGTGTCTGAGGTGTACCTGGGAGTGTCTGAGGTGTACCTGGGAGTGTCAGAGAAGTACCAGGGAGTGTCACAGGAGTACCTGGGAGTGTGAGAGGTGTACCTGGGAGTGTGAGAGGTGTACCTGGGAGTGTCTGAGGTGTACGTTGGAGTGTCAGAGGTGTACCTGGGAGTGTCTGAGGTGTACCTGCGAGTGTCTAAGGTGTACCTGGGAGTGTCAGGGGAGAACCAGGGAGTGAAAGAGGTGTACCTGGGAATATCGGAGGTGTACCTGGGAGTGTCAGAGGTGTACCTGGGAGTGTCAGAGGTGTACCTGGGAGTGTCAGAAATGTACCTGGGAGTGTCAGAGGTGTATTTGGGAGTGTTGGACGTGTACCTGGGAGTGTCAGAGGTGTACCAGGGAATGTCAGTGGAGAACCTGGGAGTGTCAGAGGTGTACCTGGGAGTGTCGGAGGTGTACCTGGGAGTGTCAGGGGTGTACCAGGGAGTGTCAGTGGAGTACCTGGGAGTGTCAGAGGTGTACCTGGAGTGTCGGAGGTGTACATGGAGTGTCAGAGGTGTACCTTGCAGTGTCAGCGGTGTACCTGGGAGTGTCAGAGTTTTGCCTGGGAGTGTCTGAGGTGTACCTGGGAGTGTCTGAGGTGTACCTGGGAGTGTCTGAGGTGTACCTGGGAGTGTCACAGGAGTACCTGGGAGTGTGAACGGTGTACCTGGGAGTGTGAGAGGTGTACCTAGGAGTGTCTGAGGTGTACCAGGGAGTGTCAGAGGTGTACCTGGGAGTGTCTGAGTGTACTGGGAGTGTCTGAGGTGTACCTGGGAGTGTCAGGGAGAACCAGGGGGTGAAAGAGGTGTACCTGGGGTGTGAGAGGTGTACCTGGGAGTGTCAGAGTTGTACAGGGTGCGCAAGTTTAAGTTTTGCTGTAGCGTAGTAGATGTGGCTTTAGCTTCGTTATTCCGCCTGCGCGTCTTGTCCTCGTTTTTCTTGTGTGTTCTGTCGTGCTCCCTCGTGTCTGCGCGTTTTACGGCAGTTCTTTTGAATTTCTCGGCGAGTTAGTGCATATCGACACCGGGGTCGTATATAGGAGTGGCTAGAAGCGGGCGGGGTAGCGCGAATATTGCGTATATGTCATTAGTTGTGCTGTGTCCTACTTTTCTTCAGTTTTTTGATCGGCGTTGTGCTGGATCCGGTCTCTGTCAAGCGAGGAGT